>JABJVR010003344.1:0-16037 GCA_025773905.1 Chitala chitala | reverse complement strand
AGCTCAGGCAGTGAAATTTGTACAACAATGTTCCCATCCATTCTTGTGGTGGATAATAAAGGTTGATAACTCCCCCTTACAACACCACACATTGCAAAGTATAATTAAGTTAAGCCTGTGTACACATACTTCCAACTGGACAAAAGAAAGAAGAGAAACTGGTAATTGTAAACCGCTGGACAAATTCAAATTACTGCCAGAGATGTGTTAAATTTCAACTAACTTATGGTATATATTTTATATATAGGCACTTAACAGGAGTGATCATACAATTTAAGCGTGTGTTGTTTTGTAAGTCAGACAACAATGGTGGAGAGGAACCTAAAACAGCCCAAAGTAGAAAAAAAAAACTCTGAAGGTGCAAAGTTGACCAATCCCCATAGGAATGGTAACATTATATATGTCAAAATTAAAAATCGATTCTGAACATCACTATGAATCCCATGAGTGGGCCATGTCCAGGTATAGATCTCCGTAAGCAGACAGGAAACCTTCGGTAAAGGCTCTAATACAGTGTCCTGCTCAGGTGGCGCCCACACTGGGCACAGACCAGACACATGGATACAAGAATGGTGAAAAGCATTCCCTATGCAAGTGCTGCATCTTCATGGTGGTGCTAAATTTACTGATCATAAGGGCTACAAAAATACATGGGTAATTTCACACTTAATTATAAAGCTACTCATTGATTGTTGTTCCAGCACTCATGGACTGTGATTGACCAAACTTCTGAAAAATGACTGGCTGTAATGTAAGCAGGATCAAAATGTTAGCAATCAATAGCTAGGGTGTTGTCCAGATGTAGCAAATCATTATAAATAAATAAATAAATAAAAATAATGTTTGCTATTTGGACACTTGAGAATGTCTAGCAAAAAACACAGCACCTAAACCTTTTCTTCAACAAATCCATAATGACATAATGACAAATCTCTCTGTTGCCATAAGCAAACAGTTCTTAACAGCCATATTTATTTTTGCTTTTATAGCTAAAATTCGATTACTTTTTTGGCATTAGACTGAGTATTCTTATCGTTGCATCTCACCATTACACGATGCAGTGTCTCTTATGTATGTACAACTGTGTTAATGCAGGGGTGGCCAACCATGGTCCTGGAAACCCTCAGTGGGTTCAGGTTTTTGCTTCTGCCAATTTCTGCTTTTAGTTGAATCTTAATGTCAATTAAACATTTACTGTTTTGTATAATTACTGTGACAATCCTGTAATTCTCAAGAAGCTTAATCCATTTTAAATAGGAATTTTAAAAGCATGACAAAGACCTACCAATGTCGTTTCATGTTTTTAAAAAATTTTTTAACATATGGCATGTTTTAATCCATGTCTTGTTAATCACTTAAGTAACTTTAGCATTCTTTGTTAATTGGCACCCTTTTCTGCTATTTGTTATCACAACTCAAATATAATAACAGGTTTGAATTAAACACCTTGCTATATATTCATACATTTTCTGCTATCATTCTGCAGTTAGAAGTACGTTGTAACGTGTGGTTTATAATGATGTTACTGATCATAAAGCACAAGAGTCTTCTTTGTAACTTTCAGTTATTTAAAACAACTAAGCACATACAAATTAACATGGTGAAAGTGGATAAGCAATGATAATTGACATTTAATTACGATAGTGATCAAATTTAACTGACTGAATTGGCTGAAACAAAAACCTGCACCTGCACCCACAGAGGCTCTCCCAGGACCGCGGTTGGGTTAGAGAAATGGGTGTAAACATTAAACAAACCTGAAGACGAGAACAAGACCAATTTCCCCGACTTTCACAGTCCTAAAATCACAGAAAATAAATATACTGATAACGCAGAACGAAATTCCTTCGTGGATTCGACGCATATAACATTAAACAGAAAAATCTCCCTCAGGTTAATTTCTACAATATGAAGAAGGGCAGCCGTTAACGCATGCCAAAGCTCAGTGCAGATGTTGCCGCCACTGCTCTTCTCAGAGAATAACCTGCTTTATTTAAAAGGTTTTTAAAAACAAACAAAGGGTCTATCAAAATAATGTCCAGAGCCAGCAAATCTTGATCAGGCAAACCACCAGCCTTTAATGCATTTTAACAAAACCGTGCCAGCCACAACAGAATGTCAGTATCCGAAGCTACGAAGTTACACAACTTTCCAGTGGAGATATACGGTGGGACAATAGACGAAGGAGCATCTCACAACCATCTCAACAAGATGAAAATAAAATAACGTCGTCGTGTTCAAGTTAAATCAGAATAAAAACGCCGTTTCGCTGTCAGTTTTTCTCTTGGAAGACTTATTCAGTGTGACTCATTCACAATCCGACTCGCATCGCCTTCGTGCAGGCGAACTATTATTGTTCACGTGTGTGTGTGTGTGTGTGTGTGTGTGTGTGTGTGTGTGTGTACGGTCTTCAGTTTATCAACTGACCCTCCAACCACCCACATCCTTTCTCAAAACCCTCCCAAATATAGCATCATTACATTATTAAAGGGGTGGCGTTTATTCTCAGGGTGTTAATAGTGTGCTCGAGATTATCACCGTGAAAGCCTTTCTGTACGCAACTCAGTCTGTAAACCGTTTCTCTACCCAGTTAAACTTGCGTTAATTTTAAATATTTAACGTGACGAAACAACATTTAACAGACAACTCGCGTGCGTCTTGGAGGTAGATCTACACAACAACACGTTATCAGTGAAATTAAAATTCACATATTAAACTCTTACATTTCGCCACCCCCCAGAGACCCTTTACACATTCACTAAATTGGCAAAAAAGAAACTACATTCATGGGGCCTCTTTCCCAAATGCGCCGAACATCAATGCGCCATTCGGTGCTAAACAAAAAGGCAGCCCGATAGCCAGCTAGTAAAGGAGCGGAGATGGGGGCGGGGGTGAACCATTGTTCACTGCGGACTAAGAATCCCCAGCAACATAAACTTCCACTATTATACGCAATCGACGTGGTATAGCCAGGGTTTTACTGCGCTATACTGGAAATCCGTATGTTTTAACTATTCACCTTGGAAACCACATTTCTTCGGGTCGCTAACGCAGACTGACTTGGGACTGCCGTCAAAATCTGCAAATGTAATGCGTTCGGTGCTTAGCTAGGAAACATACTGTGTCAAGTAGGTGCAACTCTAATTCAAAATACAGTTTAGGGACTGAGTCTTTCAGATCTCCCAGGGGACACGTACATTCAAACGCCACGAATGCGGCTTTCCCATTTAAAAGATGCAAGTACAAAAGCCCAGCTACATTGTCATTAATGCGCGCCGGCGAAGCAGAGCCGACAAAAGTATCCCCCCACTCCCTGGTTCCTCGCATCCCCTGCTCCAAAGCAGGTCCTAAAACGTACGACCGGATAGCCAGCATGCAATAAAACTACTTAATTACACAGAAATTTCGAACTGAAAGCAACCCGTTGCCCTTAATATTTCCACTTTTAATGAGGGGGTATTTTTATCTGCAGGAAACAAACAACCCTCAACGTGCTCGTGTCAGAGCCAGGTACACAGAGAAATACCAGTAGTGATCTAGAAATCATTGAGTACCAGAAATAATATTAGAGCACTTTGGCTTGTTTCAGGAAAGGCATGCTCTGACCAGAACGCCTTGCGTTCACTGCTCAGTAAGCACCAGGGACATAGTGGATATCTTCACCGGTTTTCAGTTGCTGAGGCCAAGTGAGACGTGATAGAAGATCCGGGGACTACTTACTGTTGGAGAGGTTTATCAGGGCCGCGTCCGGAGTTGTTTTCACCTCCAAGCGCAGAGGCTGCTGTTCCGAATGCCGCTGTATTTCTCCGTTCGCGTCTCCGATTGAAAGGAGCCGCACGCCGGGGAACACGGACACCGCCATCTTCGACTGAGCGGGGAGTCCGACAGACACACACACACACACACTCGGCTTTTTTTTTCTTGCACGCATAAAAACAGGACTGAGAAGCTAGAGACTCTCTACTGCCACCACGCAAGCCAACACTGTATCTGCACACGCGCTCTCTCGTATCAGACTTCTGCTGTCATACCACACTTTTCACGCCACATCTTGTTCCTCTCATGCTGTCACTCGTTTCAGTGTCATCCAGAGCAGGAGTGCTGCCAGCTTCAAACAAGCGTTTCTTTGGGATATATGGGATAAATAGGTGTTCTAAGTGCCGCAACTAGTTCACATTTACTAGTTATGTTCTAGTCACCATGCCCAAATTATTTTCCTTCAGGGCCAACTGACTGCCAAAATCCAAGAGTAACTGGCATTATTGCTTCATTTGACATACTTAACTATAAAAATACTTGGGCAAAACTTTGTAGTACGAAGAATTTGTCCATTATTTGGTGAGTTTTTCAGCTTCTCTCAAACCGCTTATTCAGTTAGGGTAATGGGGTCTTGGTGACTGAATGGTATTCTGGACAACACGGAACACATGGCTTCTGACAGAGAAGCATAAGGAAAGATACCGCAGTCACCTAAACTGCATGATTTAGAGCCAGCGGAAATTATCACAAGAACTCAGCACACATCTCAGACTACATTCAAACCAACACCGAATGTCGCTCGTTTCATTCGCGATGAAAAAAAAAAAAACTAACAACATTTTTAAACACCAAATAAAACGCACACGAAAATATCATTCTTAAAACAAGTATTTAATTTTAACAAATTTACATTATGTTGTTAAATGCACATTATAAATTCTGTAGGCATCGAAGGCACAGACCATTAACCGTTACGTTACATTAAATACAAAAGTACATTTTCTCAATTGTTATGGAAGAGGCCGTCTTAATGTTATGAAGTCTTGAAGGGGAAAAATGTCCCACTTTAGTAGCTAGCAAGGAACTAGGCAAAATACTGCCCCTTGTGGTAGGAAAATTGTTAAAAAAAAAAAAGTTATATTAACATCATACCATTACTCCACAAAGACAAACTTTCACCTATATAATTTGACTCACAATGAAATTAAATAGCAAATCTTGCTTTTTATAGCAGATTGGTAGCTTCATCTTTTAAAAAATTAAAAGTCAGTTAAGAGTATTATGAGAACATGGACATAATGTCAAAATAAAATGTATACATAAAACGCAAATGGTGCTCTATAGTAATAAAAGCAAAATTAAACCAGACTTGCAATTCATCCAAGCCAGTGCATCCATATTCTGGGTTACCTGTTTAATGCATGAGTACAATTAAGGTACTTCTGGTACCAAATATAAAACAGATCACAAAGGGGCTTAAAGTTCAAAAGTGTATGCAAGCAGAAGTCTACATAAAATCATTCCCATTACATGTATGAACCAGAATCGGTTATTTACCACTGACTGCAAAGACCACTGCTAAACCACTTCTACTGTAATCAAAGACTCAAGCTGCACTTCAGGCTGTATGCCTTCAATTTGAGATGCTTTTTTTTTTTTTAACTTTGTGTTTTTGAAACAACCAGGCTTTTCAGAGCATAAACTGTTTTAAGGATTTTCCTATCCAAAGCACAGTAAGATGTTTTCCCACCATTTCACCAATATGCAGGAATAGAAGTAGAGTTGATACAGACACTTAAAAATACAATTAGAAGACTATGAAGAATAGGTTCCCAAATAAGAAGCAGTTGCATTACATTAGAATAAGCTTTAATAAATAAAGGGAAACTACATAACTGGACCAACATGCAACTCCAGGGTGGGCAACCTTGTGAGTGACGATTGCCACTACTTTCTACCATGAGAAGTATGGTCAATTTCAGATTTACATACTTTAGTTGCAAAACTAAAACTGAAAACAATCAAATTTTACATTAAGTTTTCTTACCCGCCCCCACCACACACATTTTGTGCCCATGGCAGTTTGCAAGTGCTCAAAACATACTTTTTAAATAAACTTCTTTAAACTGCATTTCATTTTCCAGTTTTCATGTAATTAGCCAAATTTATTAGTTTGATCATGGTAGTTTTAAATTTTCTTTCAGTGTACCCATAGCTGTATTGAACAAAAGGTCGTTAAAACCTGGTTTAGCTGTATGTTAGACTTCCTCTCGCATCTTGTTGGTTGCCTGGTTTTTTGTGTCTTTCAACTGTGTTAAAAAACACCCCCCAAAAACTAATTTAGTACAGAAAGTTGGTAAGATATACTAACAATGGTAAGATATAAAATATATATGTTTTTCTGATGATACTAATGCTCTGACCAGAACAAGGGCTGAATAGGACAAGTTTAATCTTTTTAAGCTCTCAAGGTTTGTTTTTACACACACACACACACACACACACACACACAAATCCCAGGCATGTTCCACCTATGGCACTGGACTGGTTTTGCAGGTCTGGCAGGTTAAAGCGTGAGCCCAAAACACTGACACGCTTTGCGATTAAGGGTCTTGCAAAGTAGTGACATCAACACATTACTTCCTGGTGCTGTGTCAAAAAGGAGGAGGGTGATATCTGTGTCATATTTAAGGAGGATGGTGCTCAGGCATGTCACCCTGCTCCTGTCCAGCTGCATGCTCCCGGTCTCTGTTTATGCATACATTTCCCAGTGATACGACACAGGACACTTCAAGGCTGAGGAGACCAGTGTAGAATCAGTAAACATCCCAATGAACCAGACTTAGACCATCATGTTGGCTGACACCCAGTGTGGCCTTTTAACTCTTTACCTTTATAATTAGACTGATAACCAAACTCTACAAATATATCCAACTGCGTGCTTTAGGTGCTCAAGTGTTTCTGGGATACCAGACACATGCATGGGTTCAAGGCACTCCACAGACAGTGTTGCCTAGCAGCAAACATCATAGTGGTTAATGAGCTAGGTTTGAAAAAGGAGTGGTGCTTGTTCAGATCACAGAAGAAGATCTGTGGTAGTAACCTTGACCAAAGCACTGAACCTAAAACTGCCCCAGTAAAATACCTACCCATATAAGGCCATATAAAACTTGATCCACATTAGCCTCTTTAGTGTGTTTGGTAAGGATATACATTTTTTCCCCTTAGAAAAGTCATAAAGGTTGTCTACCGAAGCTGAAATAAGGAGGGAGGTTGAAAGGAGGTTGGGGGGAGGGTCCACAGTGCTGGCCTTTGTTGGAGACTTCCAGGAAAGAACTGTGTGAAGGGGCATGAAAGGACTGAGGCTCTGTGCATCCACTGCCAGCAGCTCCTATGTGAGAGATTGAGATAGTGTGTCTCTGAGAGAGAGAGAGAACAAACCATGGAAACTATCCATATATAACATATAACTACAACATCACTGTCTTAGTAAGATGGACAGGGAAAGTATACAAAAGCCAGTCTAAATTGGAGAGAAAGACAGAAAGAATAAAACACAGCTGAGTTAATTTTAAACAGTCAATAGGCTGTAATGTGTTACCTCAGAAGAGGCTGCATGATTTGGGGGGACGGAAGGGGTTGTCGCTGGAGGGGACTCCCATGAGAAGTGGATCCTTGTGTGCGTTCTGCAGACAGAAGGTCTTCAAGTCTGTTGAGGCTTGAGAGACCTGCAGAATGTTTGTGCATTTAAAAGACACTTGATATCTGCAGAAGACATACACAACAGTAGTTGTGTGTGTACCAAGACAAACTGAAAATGCATCGCTGCATTCACGTCTAAAAAAAATGCCAGTTCTGCCCCAGTCATGTCCACGTTTAACAAGTACTGCTCAGAAAAATGCATTGCTTAACTTATGGCATGTGAATAAAGACCTGTAAAAAGAATGACATGATTGCATACGATAGTTTTTATTACCTGACTTTGGTGATGTTATAAAACAGATCTGCATTGTTTAGCCATACATCTGCCAAATTTGTAGATGTGTCCCAAAACACCTTTTTGTTTCTGAGGAGGTGTTGGTATTTTCTTAGCTAAAATTGTCCTCACCTCTTCATTGAGCCACTTGTAGCAACTTGCTAAATAAAAAATAAACTATGTAACAGTCCTCGCAAGTAAATAAACTGAACAACATTATCATGGACCATTCTACTCTAGCAAAAGCAGCAACAGAACTGTACACACTAGATTTGAGATGGAGTTCACATTATTTGAGTTTACCTAATATTTCATTACATAAACTATTCATACAACAGTAAAAAACAGCACTGATACATAATGAAATGCAGTTTCAGTTCAACAGCTAATGCAACAGAAAAAGTGGTTCATAAGAGTACAATCTGTTCTCACACTCTTCCTGATCCTGAATATTGCTGTGCACTTCTAATGAAATAGTGCTGTTACAACACCAGTTCTGCATCCTTTCCATTTTGAATAAAATTTAAAATAAAATAAAAAATTACACCATGTTCACTTGAAAATTAAACATGCCGCTTACACTCCAGAAGCAGAAATGTCCCAGTCAATCACACCACTGTAACATGGTTGAGGACGGAGTCTGGTACTGTTGGACCCTGTGCTTTGAGCCTTACAATTGCTGCACGGGGGTATTCATACCACGTTCTGGACCTACAATTTGTGCACATGCGAACCCAGCACATGTGACCAGAAGCAGTGGTCAGTAGCTTTTAATTTTAGTCCTCTTTCTCTGACTCCATCCACTATTCAGGCTGCCAATTAACAGTCACTTGAAGAAGACCTCCAATCATTGATTGAAAAATACTGAAAACATCAGAATTTCAAATCACGTGCGTGTCAAGCAAAAAAAAAAAAAAAAAAAAACGAGACTACTTGGATTTCCATTTCATTCGTACATTTTTGAATAAACATATTGTCATGGAGGTCTTTTTGCCTTTCATTTTACCATGAATATATACATGAAATACACCAATCCCTCTGATAAACGTTTTTTTCCAAATGTCTTATATTCTAATTACTGCACTACTTTGAGAAAAAAACAAAAATCGGCAACATTTTAACATACTGGTTACTTACGAAAAAAATTACTTGACTGATATTTAAATTCAAACAGGGTAGGGAAACCTATTAATGAACGTAACTATTATTTTTGCAACGATTCATAAAATGCACGGATGAGTAAACAATAGCGTCAGGGAAACAAAATAATTATTATTTAGTTTCTTTGACGCTTTTGTTTAAGAACAACAACAACAATAATAAATAATAATAATATTTTTTTCTACGGTTACTCTACTATGACTAAACGTCCAAACACTGCAAAGTAATACACTGACCTTTTAATATTTCAAACTAAAATTTTAATATGACCGAAAAAAAAATAATTCAACCGTAAGGATCCGCTTTGGAGGGGTTACTTTGAGATTATTCATCAAGGATGACTTACTGGAGTCAGGGTTGGGTGTTACTAACCCATGTAAAAGACCACCACTAACAGCCACCTCTGAAAAAGTCTCAGCCGCGCCCTTACTCTGAGCTGTAGTTCATGCCTACAACTTCTTGTTTGGTGTTCCGCGATGTAAATAATGTTCAGTAACGAACACCACAATGTTCGTTCGTTGTTCTCTAAAAAACCCAATATTTGCATACCAGTTACGCCAGTTTTCCTAAAAGCACAAGGTAACTATTGTCGTCCGGTACAAAAGCGTGTGTTCAGGACCTACGATGCAAATAGCTACTCTATGCGGGTATTAGTAGTCAGGCCCGTTCCGAAATCGTAGAGACAGTAAGCCCATAAACCCATTTAATGTTGCAATTTTTGAACTCGTTAAAACCAGCTAAGGAGTACAGTTTATTTTACGTTCGACTCTAGGGAATGACGGTCTGCCTAAATCCTAAAATGTCACAAACAGTAAAATCGACGATTGTTGGGCATTACGTCAAAAGCCGGCCACTAACGTGCAGTTCCAGTTTGGGGACGTTATAAATACTTTAAAATGGTGAAGAAAAACTAACAGTTCTTCGTTCAACCACAATGGCCAGGGTGGTTTATGAGGTCCAGTTTTGTATCTGACCACGCCCCTTCCCTATTTTAGGAATATTTGCATACGTGCCTGTTCCAGACATACGTGCCTGTAACACCGCACCTCAGAAGAACGCAAATAAAAGACGTAAAGCCACAAAAAAGCGACACACTGCACACAACACATTAATGCGAACAAGGGAATCAGCTCGCTACGGTGTTAAAGTTTCTACTGAAAAAATAGTTTTTTTAAACTAGCGTTTCCGGCAAATTACAAATAAAACATTAAAAACAATAGCGCAGTCAACTAAATATTTACTTTCATTACGAATTCCATGCACTCCACACATATTTTTTCCAGACAATGTAATATTACATACGTTTGTGCCATTAGTCTACTTTAGTGGAGTTACTAAATCATGTTGAGACTCCTTACATTTGAATGAAAATAGATAGGATGGCATGGAGTCAACACACAATACACGGAATTCCAAGTCCTTAGAGTTTATTTTCAAAGTAGAGAGTATGTCGATGAAAATTCTCAAGGTAGAGAGATTACATTTACTGATCCAACACGCGATTCCTAATGAGTAGCTAGACCGCACTGTTGTAATAAACCAACATAAAACGCACTCTTTTGTTACGTCTCGGTATTAACTCATTCTGTACAAAGATGGTACACTGTTACACTGCACCAAGTACAGCAGAAGAGTAGGCTAACTCATTTTGTGAAATGGCTCTCTGACAGCTTAGCAAGCCTACGAGAGGCGCGCCATCCGACTCTGGTAAGTTACTCTCTATACGCGTTTCTTACCTTGATTCTACGGACGCTTGCCTCTAGCCTCAGCTGTTTGACGGCTTTCTGGGCCATTATCAAGTTGTTGTTTGCGCTGTTGTTTGACATGACGATTATCGACAGCGAGAGTCGAAGAATCCGACTGGGAAAAAGCAGGAAAGCCAGCGACAGAGTGGGAACGCGAAGACTCACACGCTCCCCCTTTCTCTCTCCCTACCCCTTTCCCTTTCTGTGACAGGAAACACAACGTCAACCAGGCCAAACAACTTTGTAATTGGTGGCGAGCTCGCTCATTGATAAAGTAAAAGTTAACGTTTTTTATTATTATTATTTTTTTAATTTTAATTTTTTTTTTTGTCAACAGTATGGAAACTTGAATATCACATTCAACAACAACAATAATAATAATAATAGCGGTCAACAAGTCTTTAAACATCTAAGGTTGTTTTACTCAGTATTATTGTGTAGAAAAAGTTAAGGCAAGTATATTAGTGTCTTTAGAACACTAATTGTCCTGTTGGTTATCTTTGTAGGGTGTCGAATGCAAAAAGATTTACATATTACATTTGCAAACATCAGGTTAGGCCTTCTGAAAACAGACTACATAAAATGATTATGATGTAAAAGGGAAGGTGCAGTCAAACATAACATTTAACACACCATAAGCAAAACGCATTTTGTAAATAACTTCACATCTACCTCACAAGTTATTGCAGTATAAACTCAAAGATATTTATGGTGAATCATATAAAGATCAAATTAACCAGAAGATCAGAATCAGCTTTATTGGCCACATGTGCATATACATGGAACGTGTCTCAGGTCTAACAGCCTCCAGACAACCGATACAGCAAACAAAAACAATACAGACCGATATGACAAATGGGTATGCATGTATTCTTATACAGGGATTGAGATATACAGATAATATGTACATGTATTACAGAAACAAAGTATTCATATACTGGGGTCTTTAGCTCAACCATGAAAAATGTTCAAGCATAAAAAATTTGTATTGAACAATAAAAAAGTTACAGTTGTTATTTATCAACATTTAAATAATTTTGACAACATTACATCAGACTCAAAACATGACACAAGTTGTTGTGCTGGTGCTTTCTTTATGTCCTATAACACCATACCCATATGTGTACTCAGTGCCTGATTGGGCACCATCTGAGCAGAATGCTTTGTTATAGTTGTTGGCACTCAGTGTACCCCCCTGGATGAGGCCTTCTCCCAAGGGATCCTGCAAGCCTACTTATCCTACATATGGAACACAGACAGACCTCATATTGCAATTTACATTTATTGTCCTTATATCAACTTTGCATTTTGTTATGTTAACATGCCCAGGGGGGTTGGGTATCCAGTTGACCTTGGATCCCTGGAGGTTTTTTTTCTCCACACCATGGAGTTTTTGGTTCCTCTCCTTCTTGCCTGGGAAGCCAGCATGGGAATGTCAGCTGGAAGCATGGATTGAAAACATCTGTAGATCACCTGACACAATAGAAGCAAAACAACACATCAAGAAAATACACCTGAAACAGATATTCAAGAGGATAAAGACACTCCAAATATGAACATCATAATGCACTCATTGACACATACACTCACAAGCAATTTATTAGGAACATCTGGACAGTTGCTTGTTCATCCAATTACTAATCAGCCAATCATGTGGCAACAGCATAAAGGAGCAAAAAACAAAAAACATCCAGTTGTTGCACCCTCTTTCTATAGGCTGAGTCATTGTTTTTGTTGATGAGCCCCACTGCAGTCATGTCATCAGTGAGCTTGATAATGTGGTTTGAGCTGTGCATAGGTACGCAGTCGTGATTCAGCAGTGTAAACAGCAGTGGACTGAGCATGCAACCCTGTAGGGCTCTGGTGCTCAGTGTGGTGATGCTGAAGGTGTTACTGCTGATCCAGAGTGACTGATGTCTGTCGATTAGAAAGTCCAGGATCCAGTTGCAGAGGGACATGTTGAGGCCCAGTGAGCTCAGCTTTCCAGTCAGATGCTGGGGAATGATGGTGTTGAATGCTGAACTGAAGTCTATGAACAGCATTCGAACATAGAAGTCCTTCTCATCCAGGTGGGAGAGGGCCAGGTGGAGTGTAATGGTGATGGCATTGTTCATTGAGTGGTTGGGACAATATGCAAACTGTAGCAGTTCCAGGGTGGGGGACAGCAGGTTATGATATGCCTCATGACCAGCCTCTCAAAGCACTTCATGAAGGTAGGAGTTAGTGTGATGGGTTGGTTGTCATTGTGGCAGGTCCCTGGAGACTTCTTGGGCATGGAAACAATGGTGGTTAACCTTGAAGCACATAGGGAGGGTGGCACTACACAGGAAGATGCTGGTCTGTACAACCCCTGAGCATTTCACCAGGGATGTTATCAGGTCCAGCAGCTTTCCATGGGTTGACTCAGTGTAACATCCTCCTCACATCAGCTGTGGTAACACATAACATTTGGTTGTTGGGAGGAGGGGTGGTCCTCCTTGCTGCCTAGTTGTTCTGTACCTCAAACTTTGTGTAAAAGTTGTTCAGCTCATCTGAAAGGTAAGAAAAAGAAAGAGAAGCATCATTGTCATAGGCAGGAGTTGACATCTTGTTATTAGTTATGGCTTAGATATTTGCGGAGACTTAATCTGTTGAATTGCAGATGAAGAAAATTGTGTTGGAGATGTGAACAATGTTCCTCCTACAGTTGCTTTAGATTTTTGTTGTTATTCTGTAACATCTGCAGTTTCTTCTGTAAAGTGCTATGAGGCACATTGTTGTAAAAGGCACTATATAAAAATAAATTTAATTGAATGGAATATAATTTGACTTTTAATAGCCATGGGAAATCAGTTACGGAATTCATTAGGGATGGTAAGTGTTGTGTTTAAATGGCAGATTAAATTCAAATAAAGATAATTCATTAATCTTCTATACTGCTTCATCCTGTTAAAGGTCATGGGAACGCCTGGAGCCTATCCCTGGACACCCAGGGCAGGGCGCCAACGCACTATGGGCAATTTGGAGACACCAATTAATCTAACCCGCATGTTTTTGAACTGTGGGAGGAAACTGGAGAACCCAGAACAAACCCACCAAGCACAGTGAGAATATGCAAACTCCATGCACACAGACCCAAGGTGGGAATCAAACCCCAGGCCTGGAGGTGCAAGGTAATAGTGCTAACCACCACACCATTATGCTGCCAAAATAAAGATAATTTCACATCTATTTCAATAAGAGGAAAAGATATTGTGGATTATATAATGTTTCTTCCTTTCTTCTTATCTGTTCACATTTGTTTTCACTTGAGGTTTCCTAGTTTATTATATTATCACTCTCACCTGTGTCACATTACCTGCTCCTCTCTATTTAAACCTTCTTCTTTCATCTGTCCTTTGTCAGTTAAGTTTTGTGTAGACCCATGGCACTTTTACAGTGTTTATGAGTAGGTTTCTTTCTCTCTGTACATCTGTTCCCCAGAACATGACATATAATAACTCCCCATGATTGTCTTCATTTTTGTAATGAAGTTTTATTGCTCCAATTGATTTGCTGAAAAAAAATTGGTCTAAATGTTTTTATCTCATGGTTGAAAGATTTATTGTTTATTGAAGTTGAAATTCAAAGTGGGCCTTCAAGGGGTGGGAGAAATCATTTAATCTCTTATTCAAATTAAAAGAAAGCACAGAATATTCCCAGAAAAATCTTTCTTCTAATGTGTTGTTGTGGCACTGTTGATCAATTTGAAGTTTGTCAGAAAACACAGGTTTGTATAGATTATTGGTATAATCAGTTTTGTAATGTTTTAATATCTGAAATGAATTGAGGGTAATTAAAAAATGTAGTGTGAATGAATATGAAATGTCTGCGGTGGAATGGCACCCCTCCCAGGGTGTCCCCTGCCCTGTGCCCTGTGCTTCCCACGACCCTGAATTGGATAAGACAATATAGTGAGCAAGTGAATGAGTGAATATGAAATGTATCAGAAAAGGGACCGCTGTAAACCATATTAAAACCATCTTTAAAAAAAAAAATGGAATTGTAGAAAAATGGTTGAATGGTGTCACGTTATGGTCCTGTCAGTTCCTCATGTATTCACTACTTGTCCCTGTTTCTCTAATTCCCCTTGTTCTAATTGTCTTGTTAATTGTATCAGTAATCCCCACTTGTGCCTTATTAGTGTGGGTCCTTTATATACTCCCCTTCTGGCCTAGGTCTTTGCCAGTTGTTACTAGTGGTAATGTATGCTGTAGCCCTAGAACATGTGCCTTTGTTGGTTTTTGTTATCCATTTAGACCTGTAAACCCCCCCCCCCCCCCTTTTTGCACATTGGACCTTGCCCCTCCCTTCCTTTGCCTCAATGTCACAATAGGAAATTCCTTAAGCGTAACAATACTTTGGTTAAGCAGCATTTAAAAGATAAATATAGAGAAACGCAATTTATTTTTGAGAAGTACTTATGAGTCTATAAAAAGAAGTTTATGAGAGGTCAAGCCATACAAATTTATTGATAACTGGTAAATTCTTGTGGCCATGGACTAAATCACTAAATGTCCTGAAGTATATGCAGTCCTGGACCAGAGCACAACAAACTCGTTGAAGAGCTCTTCAGCTACTTCAGGGTGCCTGCAAAGCTGCACAGTGACCAGGGTTGCTACTTTGAGTCAGCCATGATGACAGAGGTGTGTCATCTGTAGGGAACAGCAAGATGTGCACCACTCCCCTCCACCCACAGAGTGATGGCATTGTGGAGCGGTTTAACCGCACCCTTGTTACATAGCTCACTATCCTCACCAGTCAGCACAGAGGGACTGGGACCAACGATAGAGGACCGCGGCCCATGAGTCCACAGGTTTTACTCCGGCCATGCTGATGATGGGCAGGGAACTGCGCACACCAGTGGTGCTGGTGTTCGGCTGCACTCCTGGCCTTGAACCCACTAGCCCCAGAGTACTTTTATGAGCTGTGGTGGCGCATGGAGGACATCCACCAGATTACATGAGAACACCTGGATGCGATGAGCATGTGGCAGAAGAAGGCCAGGTATGGCTCTACAACCCACACCGCCGTAGGGGACCGTGTCCTAAGCTCATGGGACCGTGCATGGTGCTGGACAGACTCTGTGATGTGGTGTATTGGGTTTGGGTGGACCTGGGGACTGCGTTCTGGTGATTCACTGGGACCTGCTGGCCTCCTACCATCTGAGGCCCCACCGTTTGCCAAGTACTTCACGGCCTCAATTCCCCTACCCAGGAGAGAAGGCAATTTACCTCCCCGGAGGCCACGGCAAGAGCCCCTGCATCTCCCACCATGCCTGTGTGACTGTGTGTTGAACTAGTGTGATGTGGTGGGCTGGGTGGATGGATGACCTCTGGAGGGGGGCTGTGTAATGCCGGTGCATTACTCTTTGGTGC
>JABJVR010003343.1:26000-53422 GCA_025773905.1 Chitala chitala | reverse complement strand
CACAGCTGCTATTTTTTGAGAATATATATATATATATATATATATATATATATATATATATATATAGACAGAGAGAGAGAGATAGAGAGAGAGAGAGAGAACACTTAATTACATTATGATATTTGTACAATTCTTGTAGTGTTTTTGAAATAAGTGACAAGCTTAAAAATATATTGGAGTTGTGAATATGAATTTGGGTGAACACTTCTAACAGTGAAAGTTTTCTATATGACATCGTAGGTGAAAGCCAGTTTCTATGGAACCAAAGGGGTCTGTTAATGATCACATCTGACATCGTAGGTGAAAGCCTGTTTCTATGGAACCAAAGGGGTCTGTTAATGACCACATCTGGCTTGTGATATCACAGAGCAAGATTGGACTATTCTGTTGATTATTGGTGTTGCGTCTTTGGCTGCTCTCTGTTTAACCTCAGAACTAAAATAGCTTTTACCAGGAGATAGACCTGGCCTCATCTTGCTAAAAAGACCTCATTTGGCTTGCAAAAACAGGGAGAGAGCAGCTATAACCGACGTTCACAGAATAATTTGCAGAAGTATTAATTCAGGATTTATGAGGGTGAAGGCTTTAGCAAAAACTCTCTCTACTGCAATGCAGGCCAAGACCTGACTTTGATTTAGAACTAAATAGTGCAGCTAACTGACTGTTTCTGGGAGTGTTCGGTGGAAGATCACGATTGTCAGGGTTGTGCCAAGCGCAGGCTGTGAGGCCATGTCAACAGGCTAACATGGCTGGCCTCTGCACAGGCCCCTCTAACAGACCTGTCAGCTTCGTCTTTGCCAGTTGCTAAAGAAATGTTCCTCCGTTAGACTTAGCTGCGCATTGGAATTAATCAGCTTGGCAGGGAATGTGTTGGAAGAGCAAGCAGTCAAAGTATGCAGGAAGCCATTAGAGGAGTCGTTGACTACAGATGGTGATATGGGACTGGAAAGAGCTGTAAGGGCCCTTTAAGCATTCAGTATTTACTGTACAATACCATTTATTTGAAATGGTCAAAGGCTATATATTCTGTTTCATCATAGGAAATATAGTATATGGTTCAGTCCTAATGTCCTCTATGTTATAAAAAGATATTTGAAATATTTATCTTCCTTACTTCTACTTGCTGTTATTTTCCCACATTTGAAGAGCAATGCTATTAAGAGAGTTGGCTGTTAAAGCAGTCCTATCCTCACGTCAATTTACATTTAAGCTTGAAGCGGACACCCACGGTAAACATTGCCATTATCCTAGTAACTTCATCCAGTTTTTTAATGGAAAGAAACACCCCTGATTTTATAAACTGGGTTTTAAAAAGTGGTGTTCATACTTATAACTGGAATTTGCAAACTTACTGAGTCACTTTAATCCTTTCAAACAGAACAGGTCCTGTTGAGACTTCGGTAAACATGCAGTGACCTAGCTGATGTATTCAACTCGTTATTTTGCCAAATTTCTTTTCAGTTCACTTGCTTGCATTTAAGATGAAAAAAGCTCAGTGGTTAATTAGCAAACAAAAACAAAGGACATTAATGATGTGAGATAGTTACTAAAGAGACAAAAGTATCTAGCAGGAACACCATACTGCACAACATTGCCCCGGCTGCGTAATTTTGTGCATTTTTGATTTACAACAACAGAACCAAAAGAGAGAATAAAATTCTGCACAAAAGCTAAAAGAGGGATCAGCCAATTTGACAGCCTGTATGAGGGTGTTATTGAATGACCAATGCTTGTTTCAGTCTATTTTATTAATATTACAATATTTTTGGTCATATTTGTTAGACTTGTTTTACTCAGAAACATAGTTCAAGTTTTCAACCTCTAATGAACAATTTGCTGCACAATTGAAGAAAACACTTAAAATTTTTTTATATTTTTGTCAAAAGAGTGGTTTGGTCTTATACTATTATTATACACTAGTACATTATAATTATGTTTTTTCAGATCATCTGTACATGTTATCTTATGAACTTCAAATGGAGAAAGGCATATTTGCAAAGTGAGCATTACCATTACACATTTCACAAGCTCATAAAATTATGGCATTTTAACATCTCGGATAAAGATATTCACATCTGTTGATATTGAAAAGTTTTTTTTTTTTTTTTTTTTAAACACGCAGGCTGCCCAGCAGTACTGCTCTGGGTACTGGATTTACTGACAACCTTCCTCTGAAGCTGCAGGAGGAACTCAGCCCATCATGTGGAAACACCGCCTGGGTGGGACACATGAGTGATGGAACATGTCTGGGTGGGTCCCGGATGACCTCCTCTTGACCTCCTCTTAAAAAAATGGGCAGTTGAGGCAGGAGGCTGTGACCTGACCACACCCCCAACATTGAGTCTGTAGGGCCACTCCTGCTAAAGCAGACTACGCATGTGAAACAGAAGCTGAAAATTTCTATTTCTGACTGAGGAAAAGTTGCGATCTCAGGGTCTGGTTTCCTGTTTCTTGTTGCCTTTAAAGGACATGACTAAGCTGCCAGAAAACAAATGAAGATAGGAAAAAAAATGTATTCCCTGGACTAAAAGAGACAAGCTGTTGAACACATTGCTGGGATCAGAGGCAGACAGGCAGAGGGAAGGCAAAATCTGAATTAACTCCTGGGAACTTCTCAAAACAGTGCAAATACCAGGTGTTAGCACTCTTTTCCATTTATCCCACTTTTGAATGCAGGTCAGCAGCAGTGATTTTCTTAGCCAGCATAACCCATCTGAGAAGAGAACGTGATGTAACTGCTGTGTTTATATCTGTGCATGCAAATGGTAAGGGCATTCCTTCCTTACTTAGAGTTTATGTAATGACTTGCGGTGAATTTATACAAGTCCTCAATAACACATACTTATTTGAGAAAAATAAATAAAATTTACAACTAGTGAGATACTTTTTTGTATGAGGTGTTCCTTTAGATGTTTTTTATGGGTTGAAGATGAAAAGATTTCATCATTTCTACAAAGAAAATTTGTAGTTTAGACAAAACCAGTCCAACACAGACACAATTACCAAATCACTTACATTGCTGTTACATTTAACAGTAAAAAACTGTTTAAAAAATGCTTTCCTGAAAATAGGTGATAACTAAAAACCGTCAGATTTCCTGACCATTTTCTAGGAAGTATTTACGTATGCTTTGAAACACTTACGCACCATGAGTTGACAAGGGCCAGACAGACAACACAGGACAGCATTTGGCCAAGATTTAGAATTACCATGGAAACTGATCGCTGGCACCTGCCACACATAGTCTTGGCATTAAATCCCAGCTGATCCTAAATAAATTTATGTCCTTTTTGGGATTTAACAGAGTTAACCGGGGAACTTTGGAATTTTTAAAAATTATTTGCTGAGTCTTAAGGATGCTTTTGGTATTGACAATGACTGATAATTTGGAGAATAATGATGATGATGATGGTATAGTTATTTATACTTTTGGTTACATTTAAACAGATAAAGTATACACAGCATAGCATATAATTACCCAGGTAGCCTTAAAAATGCAGATGATTAACTAAAAGCCAGCTTTGAAGTACACATAGCACTTGAGATATCCTCACATGACGACTCAAATGTTTGTCGATTTAGTCTAAGTGTGTTGGTTCTTGAGCAGCATCCGTTGAAAGGTAAAGATGAGAAGTGTTGCTGTCAGTAATATTATCAGTTTGCCATCATCTTTGAAGAGGCAGAGCCTGACCCTTCTTCCAAAAGAATACTGAGACAGAAGGCAGACAGTAAAACAGTTATTACTAAAAACACGTTAGCTGTAAAGTGTAAATGTTTAAATTGTGCTTCAAGGCAGCTACTAAGATCATTGATTTCTATAAATTATTGTTGTTTTCTAATTGGTAAATTAATCCCTCATCAAAGTTTGTTGAAGGCTATTAGCAACCAGAAAGCAAGCAACATCTGGTCATGTAACAAACGACTACGATAGTAAAAAAAAAAAAAAATTAAGAACTAATTTCTGCCATGTTGCGAGTCGTAAATGGGTTGAGGGTAATAGAGTCGTGAGCTTGAGGATTTCATGAGTGTATAAAATGAATTTTTTATAATATGAAATGACTTCTGTAATGTGTTGAATAACTTCTCATCAGCCACTAATGTAGATCTGCTACTTTTGCTGTTTGTGATGCTGGTAACAGTAATGCTGTATCCACCAGGAAATTATGTAGGACTGCAGAGCTAAGCCTCTGCAGTACACTTCACCAGCTGCCAAGCAGCCCTGTGCTGTGAGCCGCCCAGCCGAAGCTCTCTAGAGTGTGGCATGTCTTTGGCTTGTCCAGGCTTGACTCCAGGTAGCTCTGCTTAGCTGCTTCCCGGTAGTCACAAACTCTGGGGCAACTGGGAAGACAGAGTGGATAGGTGCTGACCGGCTGTCCCGCTGACTGTATGTCCCTCCGATTGTCTGCCCCACCCGCTGACCTTCCAATGGTCAACATGTCTGTTTCGTTGTGTTCTGGATGAGGAGCAGGGATAATTGTGTAGCTCTCATTCTCCTGCTCTTTGGTCAGACACGTCTGCATTGTCACACTGTCACACCCTATGTAAGTTCTCAGAGTATGGCAGAACTGTAGTGCAATGTTTGTTACTGTTTATTTTAAAATGCATTAGCTGTCACAAAGAAATAATCGTACTTAACTTGTAAACCATTGTGTGTGTGTCTGTGTGTCTGTGTGTGTGGTTACAGTATATGCTAGTTTCGTTTGCAAACCTTTGGAGACATAATGTACTCTACAGGGGTTTGACTTCAGTCCATCGTTCTTCAGTTAGCATTACATTGATCATAGTCTTCAGGATGATTTAAAAATGTAGAAAAATGTACTTTGTCTTTAAATAAGTGTAAGAAGTGGCATTTTATAGAGCTTCAGGTTGCCTGCTGAAGAATACTTTATGCCAAGGACATAACTTTAAAGCCTACTTATTACTTATTTTAGCAGCAGAGACATTTGGAGGTCAAGCAGCGACAACGACAACAGCAAAACAAACATGAATTTCAATATTTGCAAAGTGGTAGGAAATGGATGACACAAAAGGAAGGTGTGAAAGAAGTTGATTCTTAAAGTGCACCGCCTAATGGAATACAAAAAAATGTTTGGGAAATTTCCACTTTTGTGCTTAGTACATAAGGTGACACAGAGGGGACCCTGTCAAACAAATATGATGGCATGAACTCCAGGAAGTACATATCCACTTAGAATTAACATTAAACTGTGATCTGAGCTTACCAGGATCAAAATTAAATTTTTCCCACTGTAAAGTGAATACAGGGGAATGGGAAATTGAACCTGAATGCGTGGGATTGTAGTGATTCTGAAAGGAAGCCTGTAATTGGTGCTCAGGATAGCAATGTAATGCTAATCTTTGTTCCTGACTGGGGGAGGTCTTGACTCTGATTCATGAGAAGACTCTGAATTGACATTATGGCTGATTTTCATTTGGCCTATATGATGTTTCAGACTTCAGTTATGTAACCAAATTAATACTGACATTTTTTTTTTTCAATTTCTGCCCTTGTAATTTCTTTCTTTCGTTTCTTTAAGAATTTGTTATCATAAATGTTGTATATCAGTGCAACAAATTTTAACAGTCCTGTTAAGGGTTGCAGGGAAGCCTGGAGCCCATCCCAGCACACAGGGCAGGGGACCAACCCACCACAGGGCACACACACACATCAACCTAACCTGCATGCCTTTGGACTGTGGGAGGAAACCACAGAACCCAGAGAAAGCCCACCAAGCACAGGGAAAACATGCAAACTCCACGCACACAGACCCAGGGCAGGAATAGACCCCCGGGCCCAGAGGTACAAAGCAACAATGCTAATCACTACGCCACTGTGCTGCCTAACTTTAACAGTACTTTTGTAATTTTTTTGTTAATAAAATTTCTGTATTTTTTCTAGATGACCATTCTCATTCCCATTATAATTTTATATATACCAGTTTTATTTCATCTCATTATTACCAGTTACATTTACTGCATTGCAAAGTGATATTAACAACTGGTAGTGTAAATTACATTTAATTGATGACAAGAGAGAGTAGTTATGTAGCAGCAGTTACATCTATGTTTATAGTAATTATGCAGGTAGTGCTTACATTTAACTGATGGCAATCTATGCTGAAACAAAAAATTGAATACAGAACTCCTAAATTCATATCTTGAGATAATCATTGTTCATAGACCAAAGCAAAACTTTCTGGCACATCATGTTAGTTGTTATTAATACAGGTCTTAGTCATTCTGATCTCCCTGAAGAGGCCCATTCTTCAACAGCAGTGCATATGAGCTTTCAGATCTCCTATGGTCTAACAGACTGCATAATGTGAACATCTTCTGAGAGTCTTCAGTAAACTGAAAATATTTTCTTTTATTTTTATATATTTATTTCTTGATCTGATCAAATAGCCCATTCTAAGGCAGCTATTTATGGAGCAATGTAGGGCCTCTAATTAAAGGACTGATTATTAGCGTGCTTGGAAAAAGCAACTGGAAAACAGGACTGTAAGTTTATATGATGAGCTTCTTTATTTTAATCCCTCCATACATTTTTTAGATCAACTTGACATGTGATGTTATTACTCTGACTTAATGATTTATTGAAATGACAAGACCTCTGTGTCACATTCAAATCACTACAACTGTTGTGTTTATAATTCTTGATGGCGCATTTCTTGCGCCGTGCCTTATATGCAGACTCGCATCTGGATGGGAATAATAGCCTGCGCGAGTGACTGCTGCATGGCCTCTTCCCACCCCTCCCCCCCAGCACGCGCCATCTCCCCCTTCCCTCGTAGCTGGAGGGGGCCTCCTCGAAGGCGATCGTGCTGTATGCTGCTATATGCTAGCAGGTAGATAGAGGGGGGACGCTGACCAGGTGCAGTCCGGGTGCAGTGGTGGCTGGGCTCCTGGATCCCAGAATTTTTATGTACAATTTGCTGCCTAGTTTACATGCTCAATATGCCATGCAACCTGGCTGCATTTATTTTAATAGCATACGCTCCTGTATAAGATCAAGTGCCTGAATCCCACCTTTGAGATAAGCTTCCATTAACATACCTCCAAATGCAGCAGCCACAACAATTGATACATATGAAGTATTGTAATTAATATGATTATTTATTAAGAGCTGCTATTTAACACTCAAACTGCAAATGAGGGGTTAGCTGTGGTGGTCATAAAAATATGAATGATACAAAGAAAGTGACCCCTGGAATATGTTTTATATTTACACTAGTTTTCATATTCGTGTTCTGTGCTCACTCTGTCTTTCATACTAGCTACTCCTCTGATTCTACATTTCCATAGTAATAACAGAAGCAAAACACACCTTTTTCTGTGTTCGTATTTATATATTTGGACAGACAGGTTCTAAGTTCAAGGCATATCATCACCTCACTCTGTTTCACCTACAGAGGGCAGATAGGCAAGCTACTTTGTGTGAGCACAAATTAAGTGCTTATTGAAACAACAATAAGCTTTCCATTTTGTATGCTTTCTTACAGCACACCTTTGGTGTCTAATACAAATGTAAGGTAAAGACTGGATGATCTTTAAATTAACACTGAACTCCTTGAACTATTCTCACTGACCTGCAAAATAATTATAATATGCTGCTTATAAATGCATAATTAGAGTACATACTGTAAACAGAAAAAGTGTTCCTTGTGAAGTTTGCTTTCCACTATTTACAGATGAAATGATGATAAAAATAATAAGAAATAATTGCATCTTACCATGAGAGCACTGTACGTCTAACATGAAATAAGTAAACATTTTGCTGGTTAAAAGCAATCCAAAGTTGTGTAATTAGTTTTACTGTGAGTGTATGTGCTAATGTCAGCACTCGGTGCTTGTAAAATATGCTGTTACTTCCTTGGCAATCAATGTATTTCTTCAGTTTACGTTCGTATGCGACATCACCGAACAAAGGCATGGAAGGTTAACCTCCGCTTTACATTTATAAAAGTGCGAAAATGTGCGAACGGGTTTTCTAAATAAAACTGAATTTTGAAAATTAACATTTAACCCTCGACAAAGATGGTAAAACCTGCAAAAGCCTCACTCTTCCACCTCACTCCAAAGCTCTGCGCCTCCTTCTTCTCGCTCACACACACACACACACACACACACACACACACACACACAGAAACACACACATACTCTCTCAGTTCATACATTCTCCCACAAGCGCTTCCTTGTCAAGGAGAAGAAGCGACGGGGCGGTGGCGGTTTTGGATTGAACTCCTCGCAGTACCCCTTTATCCTCAATGGTCCTCATCTGGACAAGTGATTGACAGTTGTATCTGGAAAGGTAGGTGACAAAATTGATGCTGCGCACGTTGTGAATTTTTGCGCTGGCGGTGTGTTGTTCGTATTTTAATGTTCCGCTTTATTACCGCTGTACCATGTTACGGCTCTCTCCCCTGACACATTGCACCACTGAGCCTCGGTGGCATGAATGCCGAATGTTTACTTGGTGCGCGTCTCGTTTATGGATGTCATGCATATACCTCATTTAGAAAACGTAGATTGTAGTTTGCTGGTTTTTAGTGTTTTATTTTAAACAGATTTTTACCCCTTATCTTTATGCATACCTGGATATTGTGTGCAATGGTCATACCGGTACAATGTCGGGCGTTTTGCAGTAGTATAGATCAGAGCGGTAGCCAGGTTGTAACGATAGAAAATGGATAAATTGGCCTATAACGAAAAAACAAATACGTGCAATTGCACGCATATAGTCTTTGGTCCCATCTCTTGTGATATTAATTAATGGGAATTATGTGTGACAGTGTAATAATTACATTTAACATTCGCTTATGGTACCAAGGGTAATGAAATATATGCTGTGATTTTGTAATGGGGGTGTTTTGTGCTCACTCATTTGGAATGGAAACCAAAACAATACAGATTTCTTTCTTTTTTTGGTAGACATTTCACGTTTTAAAAAGTCGCAACGTTTCGAAAACTGTTTCATAGTTCTTCACATTTCTTTCTAAACCAGGCTGGGATACCAGTCATTTAGGTGGTGCCGAAAGTGATCATGACATCGACTTCTATTGCCATTGCTCAGCGATGTACAGTGTTTAAACTGCATATATTATTTTAATTGTTTCGATCGTTTCTATCACGCTCATCTGAAGCAGCGCAACTCTTAAATGATAAACAGCAGACCACGGGGTAGCCTACTAAGGTTGCGAAGTGTAGCGAGACAAGCGCTTGTGAAGGATGGAGGGCTTTGGAAGAAGGAGAGAATCGTATGGAAGATGAGAGAGACACGTGCCCTGTTATGTCACAACCCTGAGAATGAAAAAGGCGTGCTTGTGCAAACACACTTGACAGGTGATCAAGCCGCAGAGCAACAATTACGATGTGGCGTGATCCCCCCCATATAACCGACAACTGTTTCTTACGGGCTTTGGCGTTTGTGCTCGGTTGAGTAGTAACGATGTCGGCAAAGGACTCCGATATTACTGATTGTCTTAACCCGCAATTAGTAAATAACCGTGTTCTCGTTAAATGTGTAGCTTATACGTAAATACAATAACTATGACCAGAATTAAAAATGAGATAGAGTGCAAATGCATCTAATACTTGATTATGTAACCTGCAAATTAACAGAGGTATTACAGATTTAGAGTCATATACGGTGTAAATACGTATCTTATATTAAAGTTAAAAACCGGATGCTTACTGTTGCACAGCTGGACTCGGACGTGAGGCCAAGTCAGATTTATGCCACCGAGTTAAACAGAGTGCACCGTTTTAACACGAGAAGTGGTTTACATATTTGAGCTAATTTAAAGTTTTACCTATAACATGACTGGACCACTGCATAAAACATTCAGATGTAGAAATGGACGAAATGTAAAATAATAAATATGTCTATGTACGTGAATAATGAATAAGTGCATCTGCCAAACAGTAAAGTAATAATACATATAGGACCACTGGCTTTAGCATGCAGGAGGAAGTCTTTTATGGCCAAAGCTTGCAATGTCATTGTTATTGTCGGCAGGCAGCCTTGGTGAACGGGCATCTCTCTGTTTAGCTGCACGGCTGCCTCTGTAGATGTGAATCAGCCTGGGAATACTGATTAAATAGCACTCTGGGTCACACAGCTGCAGATGTGTTACAGATCCAATCTGATATGACAAAAGAAACCACCTGGTAAGATATCACACAGCAAAAACGGCAGTGTTACTTTAATTGGGACATTGGGAGAGTTTATGTCATTCCAGGTACACCCATATAAACACTTCCAGTGTAGTTGGCGCTATGTAAACACTCTTAGTGTTAAATTAACACTGTCATTTACTCTGTGCAGGGTAAGTCTTTTCTAACGGTATGAAGAGTTGAAACACATAATGGACAGTTAATCATCTGCAGCTATGTCCACGAGGCTAGATGTAGCAAATGGGATTTGAAGGCGAATTCAGTTGTCACTTTTCTGGTTTCCACAGTTTTAAATTGTGTAAAACTAATGTTATGTGAATGCTGCTAAACTGCACCAAAGGCAGAAATGGAGCACACAGATCTCATGTTTCCTGCTGTGTTTCACCATCATTCTTCTCAAATTTCAATTTAGACATAGAAACTTTTCTCCATGTATATGAGGTCTTATTGGAAAACGTCAAGACTTTAATGAACAACCACAGCCAAACAACATAATGAGCTTTTATCATAATCTTGCAGACATAAATTTTTAATATAATGAAATGCGATCAGGTGGCTCAATGGGTAGAACATCAGTCTTGGGTACGAAAATCTCCTCGTTTGAATTCCATCCTAACCACCAGGTGTGTCCCTGAGCAAGACACTCAGCACTAGCTCCCTGGATGCCGAATAATGGCTGCCCATTGCTCCCCCAGGGGATGGGTTAAATGCAGATAAGTAATTTCCCTCAGGGATTAATAGAGTTCTATAAAAAAAGAAAAATAAATGAATAACTGTCCTTGAAACACCTAACCTGAAGTGCAGAATACAAGCTGTATTCTGTCAATAGTGCTAAGACTGAAGGAAAAAAATGGCAAATGCATTTTCTTTTCTTTTACAATCTGTACTCAGAGATGCAGAATTTGTTTTTTTAATTTTCCAGATTTCTGGATTGCTGATATTCTGATGAAATATTAATGCATATTAATAATGTGGTTGTAGAAATATAGTGTGTTGTGTGCGTAGGCCTTTGTCAGTGATTGAGTTACACTGTCTTTTGTTTGAAAACAATCTGAAAATTCATTACTCGCTAGAAGGTTTGTTCAACAAATTAATGTACTCAATATTTGTTCAACTAGAATGTTTGGAAATATTTTGTTGAACTATATTAAGGCAATCTTTTACTTTCTTACATATTTGAATACTGATTTGGTAATTCATGTGCATATTATTTTCTTTGCATATATTTTCATGGATCATGTAGAAAATATTAATGTAAGGGTTGCCACATTTAAGGCCATTTGATATGATTCCTTCACCTTTTCCTTTGTCTTGTTGAATTCCCCTGTTTGGCCTTGAATATGAAAACCTAGGTGTGCCTAACTGCATATCATTAGCATGATTGCCAACCAATAGGAATAAATAGGTAGATACATTTGTTGTTTCCACTAACAGAAACTACTCATTTTAACTGCTGAAATTAATTTGATTTATTCTTGGCCTCAACGGCTTTGACAGCTCCCTGGAATGAACCTTGTTCCTACTCTGATATTCCCTCTCACAGTAACTTGGATGGACAGGCAAATGGTCAAAGCAGGCTCATTAAAATGTTCCCCTTGCGTTACCGTGTTTTTATTTTCTAGTGAGACATTTAATAGAGCTCATGGGTAACTGTTTGGGTTTGGTTTTGTTCAGTGATCTATGATTCTGCTATAGTCATTGAATAAAGTCAGAAACAAAAAAGAAAGACTCAAGAGACTGCTAGTACTCAAACTGAGACACAAAGCAGTAGGGTATACCCTGGAAAAACAAATCACAGCCATTATTATACACATGGATGTGTGTAACATTCATAGAAACATATTTCATGACTGGTGATAACATCATGCTGTGTGGTGGAAACATAGGCGAATGACAGCATTCTCTCTGCTGAAAGTGTTATTTCTGAAAGACAGAGTAAGTGTTAGCAGAAGGTCCCATGCATGCATTTAGCTTATCCTCCAGAAATTGTAGTATGGAAATTCAGACAAGAAAGAACAAGGAATTCAGCAGTCTAGGAAGTATTTAAGGAGTATTGCTTAACTATGTCACATACAGTGGTGAAGTCAGATGGGTGGCACTGCTGTAGCCTGAAATCTGATTGGCCACCCCAAGTGCCACGCCAAATTTCTTCAATGTAATTGGCTGACATGAGGTTTGCTCCCTCCCAAAATAGTCACCCCATTTATAAATTTCTAGAATTGCCACTGGTCACCTAACAGAGCAAAAATCAAGAACAGTAAAGGCAGCATAATTAATTAACTTATTTATTTATATTAATTGTGACTATTTACTGTCCATTGTTCCTCACAATGAGAACTTGATGCTAAAAACTGGTCTTCCATACAAGTTGCAATGCTTTTATTTAAATGAGTCATTCTGTACTTCTTTAGAAGTATCTTATGTTTATTTTTGCATCCGTTTCCTAAGCCAGCTTTAAAATGTTTAGTGTTCTCTTTTGGAAAACAGATTGTGGAAAAACTTGCATGTATTTGTATGTCATGCTCCTGTCCAGAGAAACCTGAGATGATGATAACACCTCTGTGTTTTGATATAATTTCTCAAGGTTACGCAGCAAGCAGCTCCTCTCGGGAGTTGAATTCAACAACCTTCAAATCCATATTTTTAATCACCTCCTCCATTAAACATTCAGGTCATATTATGGTAACTGTGAGTGAGATATTTTCCCTGTTCATTTTCTGTTTTCTTATTTTAACTTGCTTTGCAGTACTCAGTTTTTAAATGTTGACTTCTGTAGAGGTATACATGTGAAATTCCAGTCTCCACACAACAGCCAAGTGTGATTTATTTTTTTTTACATCTTCATATCATATTCATGTAAACTATGAGTCATTTGTGAACAATTTAAAGGAAATAAAGTGCGTGGAAACATTACATAATGGCTTCCACGTTTGGCACAGTAAGGTTGTAAAGGAGATGATCAGAACTGCGTTGTGTGCTTATGTGATTTTGAGTGAGTGCTTGTCTTGAATATTATGTCACAGAAAAAGCTGAAAGAAAACTAAACATTATCAGCGCTGTCAGTGAAAAGAAGACACTGTTCATACCAACACTAATTCTTCAGATTTTGGGATACCTACTGTTTAGGTGCACTGTTATAACATGGAGCTGCCTGAATTTTGAATGGTTCTCAGTGGATAGTTAAGTAAACTGTCCCATTGTATCTTTTGTTACTTTTCCTAGATTTGTACTAGTCATTCACTGGGTCTTGAACAATACTAGGCTATTCATGCAAGATCATTTTAAATATTTGCCAAATATTTAAATATTGTAATGTGATGTTTTCCAGAAAGCTCAGTATCATCTTAAACATGACTGTACTTCTTCAGTTAAATGGAAATTGTGCTTATGTACCTTATCTGCTGAGCAGTTCTTTAGTACGTGCATCCATTCTGTACATAACTGTCATTGCGCAAGTCAAAGCTGTTGCTTAATGAAACTTAGTGGGATGTGTATTTCCTGGGGTAATTTTATAGGAAATTTGCAGAGCTGCTCTCAGTGTTTGGAGTGTTTCATAGCACAATTTACTTTACATTGCGGCCCTTGTTGTAGTGAAGTATGCTATGAACAGTGAAGATTGTACTGCACATAACACTCTGTTGTCTGCTTTTGGCAATTTATTGACGCAGTGGCTCAGTATGTGTTGTATACTTGGCAGTTCAGAGGGTCTCAATGAGAAGGTTGTGTGCACCATGGTTACTGTTGCTACTGCTCTGTCATGCTCTCTGACAAATGGGCCACTAATGCAGTCATTTATGAAACAGAAGAAGAAACATTCTGACTGGATGATTTCACTCATGTGACTCATTGCTCACACATGTGTGTCTTTGCTTAAAGAACTGAGTAATGGATTTTTCTTTCTAGACCACAACCTGAGCAAAAGCTGTGGAAAACGCAGTGAGGTGGATGACGTTGTTGTTGAACTTGAGACACTGGAGTTCCATCTGTCCGAACTTCAGGTCAGCCATACATATTTCCACCAAGCTGTTACTGTAATTAAGTAACGCTTGTATTCCACATATGTATTAGGTGGGGTCATAGCTGGATGGCAGCAGGGAAACATTTTTTGTAAGTATGCACGCCTTGTTTTGTGCAACTGTTGGCCTTGCCAACTGCCCAAAATTGCACCAACAGAGAGAGGGTGTAAGAAAATGATTTTGGTACACAGACAAATTTGTGAGAATTTAGCCTTTTACAAATTTAATGCTGGCAATGATTGCTAGACATTCGCACACTTTAGAAAATAAAAAGAGAAGTCCTGAAACTAATGCCTGTGGTATGTCTGTCCTTGGCAGGACTAATCAGTCGGTCACTCAGGATATGTCAGAAAAAGAAAGTTTTGCTGTTGTTCTAGTTGAAGGGGTGTTGGTATGAGATGTTAAGCTGCTTGTGTGATCTCGATAGTTACCTGAAAGCACATGCCCTTGTTGTTCACCTGCTTTCCTAAAGTGAAACTGATAGAGGTGTTGTGATCTTGGACTGCACTTTAGCTTTAGTTCAGGTCTGCATCCCTACTGCTCTGTAGATATTTCATTGGGGGGGGTGGATTGGTGTCAGAGCTTGCTGTCTGTGCTGGGTGCTACAGGGGACATTTTACAGAGCATAACAGTCTTCTCCAACCAGCCTCCTTCTCCCTTTTCAGCTTCAACTTCAAAGCTGCTCGCTATCCTTTGAAAGCTGAGGTGACATATCTGTTTGAGTTAGAGCTCCTATAGATATGGATAGTTAGACTGTAATGTGTGTGTGTGTGTGTGTGTGTGTGTGTGCTCTTGAGTTTGGTGCTGGAGGTACAAAGTGGCAGCATTCTTGTGCGTCATTATTTGCAAGCCAAATGAAGAGGCAGCTGACTGTCACGCACAGAGAGCTCAGGGAGGCTTCTCTGTTTTTACATGTTGCATGCTCTGCAGGCTCTCTCTTCATGCCCCCACCCACCGCTCTGCAGACCTTCCCCTTCGGGTTGCCAAGACCATGCCTTCATTTGTGCTGGCACCATAGCTCCTCCCCTTGATGGCACGCCCCCAGTCGAGGCGCATCCCCCTCTGTGTGAAATTGCCTTCGGGAAGGCAGGGAGGAGGTGCTTGTCAGGACTCGCTTGCCTGGCCTGCAGCTCTGTCGTCATTGGCGGGGGCTGGGCTGCATACCTGTGTTTAGTGGGCAAATTTTTTTGCAGGGTGACGGAGTTGTTTGTGCATTAAATGAACAGTGTTGTTTCCCTTTATCTCAGTCATTATTGAACCTGTTAACTCCCCAAACAACTGCAGGCTTCTAGAGAGCAAATTGGTGTTATGTTGAAAAAATATTTTAGCAATATGATGGTCATGTTCCTCACACTGAAGTAGTTTTTGAGGAGGAATAGAAGCTCTTTGTCACATCTATATTTTGTGCACAGGCTGCTGATCACACGTCAAATCTGGCGACTGCAGATACTTTTGGATTGCAAAGAAAGGCAGTGATTGTTACACTCTTTAAAGTCTGTAACCTTTTTTGCAACTAGTTTGTTGGCTGTGATACATTTTCTCTATAATGATTTTTCTGGACTGTACACACTGTAAGCTGTTTGTAACCATTGTTGCTTTAAATATAGTTTTAAAAGTTCATATTACGAAGGGTGGCATTGTCTTATAAATGTCCAACAGGACCTTTAGTTGAGAAATACACAAAACTGAAAGAGAAAATGGGTGAGAATTTTGGCATTGATTCATATGCTTCGTAATAAGATGTCTTATTTATAACTCACACAGGGCCCATTAATACAGTCAATACTCAAAGATTCACTGCATGTGCAATGAGCACCAGGCTTCTATAGCACCAGAGTTACTTCTGCTGGTAATGGGGAAATAAAACAGGGCCATTTTGTGGCCTTGAATTAAAGCCTTAGCTCTAAGTCTTTGTGTGGCAGTTTGATGGGAACAGTGTCTTTGTTGACCATGCACAAGTATAAATGGATTTTGCAGCTGGGCACCAGGTAGTCTCACACATTACCATCCCCCTGATTAACTATTAATGCTATTTAGAAACATTAAACATTCCTCACAGCTCAGTAACATATAATCTTATGTTAAAATCCTGTATGTAGCTGTGTCACATAGTGACCACTGCTGTCTTTGTTACAGTGTATTGGGGAAAGGTGCGGGACTCAAAGATCAGGAAGCATGTGTGTCTGTGGGGGGGGTGAGGCCAGCGGGGCAGGAGACGTGGAAATCAGTGCCCATGTTTGGACGCCATTGTTGCTTTCTCACTGAAGCTGTGCCATGCTGCGTTGTTTGCCAGCTGGCCAAATTACCTCATTTCTCACATAGCTGAGTCCAGACAAACTACCGTGGGGACAGGAGAGGCATCAGCAGACGTCCAGCTTTATTGAGGCTAATGATGCAAAATGCACATTTGCACAGTTACTCACAATCTTGAGTGAACATATAGTTTATAAAGTTATCAATGTAAGAGTCCCCAAATTACAGGTAAAGAAAGGTGAAAGACAATGGGACGCTGCTAGACTGCGGTAATAGTTCTTCAATCTTGACATATTGTTTGTCTCTGGTGCCGTGTAAAGAAAAGTTGAACAAAAAATGAAATGCTGAAAGATTTGGATGTAGAACATGTTTGTGTCTGTATAGGGCAGATGGTTGAGATGAGGCATTAACCAGTATGATGCTCTGAAATGCAACCTTACAAAGACATGGATCATGGTTTGCTAGCTCATGGAAGTACTGAGGCAGAAAGGATTCCATTCTGTCCATCCCATAGTATATGTGTCAAAACACTTTGCAGGAACTAAAACTAGCCCTATGATACAATTCAATGACAGGTTTGCATATAGATCCAGTCAGACCCTTCCCAATCATTCATCAAATTTCACTTCACAGAAAATGGAATGTTAGGATATAAAGGCTGTGAAAAATGTTATGGGAAACAAACAGTTACCGATGCACAACAGTCATATACTGTAAAGGTGCAGGGTGCCAACCTTGGTAAAATCCATGGGGCTCTTTTATTAGCTTTTTCTCCATTCACTGCAATGAGTCAGCAAAATTAACACAACATTATGTATGTTTGCATGTATGTGTGCATGCGTGTGTGTATTTGTGCGTTTGTGTGTGAGTGCATTAGTGCGTGTGTGTGTGCGAGTGTATGAGCGTGTCTCCTCTCAGCCGATCCACGTTTGTCCCTCTCCTCTGTGCTCCTCTGCTTTTCCCTGGCTCTGTTCCCCATAGCTCCGTGTTGTTCTCTGTATCACTTTCCTGATGTTACATAATACACACAGCCCTGTGTTTCACCATGCTGGTTTTCTCTTTTCTTTTGGCTGTTTCTCTGTGTCCTCTCTTCTCACGAGCTTGTTGACTGAGAGAGCGTCTCCCTGTGTCTGTTGCACCTTGCTAAACCATGGATGCAGGGACTGCAGTCATGTGATTTATTTATTTATTTTCCCAAAATCACATTGCTTTGTTGACTCTCTTCCTGTTGACAGCATTTCACTGTGGTTTTACTCCCTGATTCACACAGAGGACACAACAAGCAAATGGATGGTTCAGAAAGATGGTAAAACCCACTTAATGTCTTATGTAGGTGTCCTCCTTGTTTTGGTTGAGTACGTCCTCTGCAGAAGACATTTAATAGTTAGTCACTGAGTAAGAATAAGGAAGAACAGAACATTTTAAACATGGCTTATGTAAACTAAGACATATGGTCTCAACAAGTGCTTGCTATTGTTTCATTTTATAATATCATTCCCAGCTGAGCAAAGTTATGGTTCATTGCAGGGAGAACTGGATGTAGACAGGGATCTTCTGTGGGGTAGTTTTTTACAAATGCTAAAATTTCCAGGGCAGTCTCTGAATTTTAGTTCCTGTTCTGGGGTATGAAAATACAGTATCTGTAGTGAGATAGAGTTTGAGCTCTGTAAATTGCTGTCTCTTCTACAGCCTGCAGCGTTTGCCACATGGTTCCTGAACAAGCTAAACCAGTTTTACCCAAGGTGCACCTTGCTTCCTTTGCTCCTGCTTGTCCATTGGAATTAAGTGACACTACAGGGTGTGTGTCAGTTCTGGAAGCATAAGTCTGACTGTGAAAGCCATATTGATACAGCTTAATATTTTTTGTCGCCAAAACCTTAGCAGTTTTAAGGAAGGGGTTTACTCTAGTATCCTGTAACAGTGTGAGATGTAACTTTTTTGATGTATGGCAAAACACCAAGTGATGGTCCTAATTAGGTTATAATTTTGATGTTTTGTGTAGAATGTTTTTTTCCCCCACCAGAGTCTGTTTTGTCCAGTGGGAAGCCTGCATGGACAGACTTGTTCTTCACATTGCTTACCCCTTTTTATTAGGTTTTTATTAGGTCTCCCACCAGGATTGTGCCCTCCCCTCTCACCCAGGATGTGTCCAGTCACATGCTTTGGTTTGCACATGTGTAAGACAACTGTAGTATGTCATCCCACCGTCTCAGCCAATGGTCACTGACTTTAAGCAAACGTGTGCTGCCAGAGTTGCATCCAGAGGAGAAAACATTGTAAATCCATACAGTAGGAAATCAGCAATAAGAAGTTAATCATTAATAACATCAATGGATAATATATGTGCTTATCATAACAAGAAGTCTTAGTGCCAAGATAAATGTTGTAGGCCACAACTGTGTTACCAACAGAAGATCTATTTACTATGTATGTTTTGAGCCATTTCTAAATGTCTAACTCAGCATTAATTTTAAAACATTTCTGCGTATTTCCTATGCAGTATTTATCTGTCATATCCTTCCTCTATCTCTTCTAGTAGTTCAGCAATTCAGTTCACTGGGTTTGACTTTTGCTTAAATAAGGGCTTCCAACACAATTTTTCATATTACTTCAGCAAATTTATGTATGAGTACTTTTTTTATTCTTGATAGTGTTTTATTTTTGTTCTTCAAATGTGAATTCAGATGTAACACACAATACATCATTGTTTCTTGAATGAACATTTGAGGACTAAAATACGATCTCCGTTTCCACTCAGACCTTTCTTCTCTGTCTCTCTCTCACACACACACACACACACACACACACACACACACACACACACACACACACACACACATGGAGACTCTCTTTGCTTAAATGCCTCCTAAGTAGTTGACACAAAATGACAGGCTCAGTGCGAAGTCATTGTTTCCATCTTTTTGACATGTGAAATAGCATTTTCTCTGAATGTGTCCATGCTTGGCAGCTGAGCATGTGTCAGTCAGTGACAGGATGTTCTTTGGCCAAGTTTTTTTGTTTCCTCTTTTGCATTTAATAGTTATGATTCCATGACAACTGCCTGACACAGAGCTGCTGTTTTGTTAAACTTGCATGCTGTTATTTGACAGACATTGTGTTGTGAAACGTTCCATATCTTGGGTCTTGGTGTCATGAGTCTTGTTTAAAAAGTACAGGTGACAGATATGCTTCCTGGACATGCATGTTAGTGCAAATGGAGATGTACATCTCTTAGACATGCCAGATAACAGATAGAGGCAGACAAGGATATATAACAGAGACAAGTGACAGTGTTGCATTGTTAAAAGGTAAAGTGGTCAGGCAGTGAGAAAAGGAGCTACAATTTAATGAAATGTGAACACTTCCTTCATGCTGAAATCCAGTTGAAATCCACATTATCCAGGGTAATACCAAACACCATATTTGAGTGTTACTGTATTTAGAGTAACAGAAGTAAAGATTAGAAAGCTTGCTGGTTTGATATGTCAGTCCTCTACCTGGTATGCTTTTATTGTGGAAGCACTCAAACACTGTTCCATTATTACTGGATTTTTAAAATTTTTGTTCAGGCAAGACAAATGCAAATGTGCACGAAAGGTCATAAGCTAAATTTCAGGTAGTTTTTTATTACAGGGGCTTCATTTGAGAACTTAAAAAAATAAAGGAAAGTAAGGAGGTTGACATTGCTATGGAAATACATGGAAGAACGGCCATCGTGCCAGCAGTGTGGTTAACTGCAGTGTGCTGCTTTTGTGGGTCAGTACGGAGGTGAGGAAAAAAAAATCAATGCAATCCTGACTTCAAACTCAATGTCTTCACCACTCATTTAATATAAAATATCATAAACAAATATACACCGGCCTTAATACCTGTTTGTGTTTGGCGTCAGTCCATCCTCTCCATTTACAGGCTGCTTTGTTGTTTTTCGGCAGGTGTGTTGGCCCTGTGACTGTAGTGAGTCATTTAAAGAGCACCACAAGTGCCCCTCTTTAAATCTTACATTGACCTGAAGGTTGTGCTTCTAGCTGCAGAAGCCATTTATTATTGCGGTGATGCAGCATTAGCCATGTCCATTTACTTCACCTCACATAGATCATAAAAGTCAGTGTCAGAATAATGGGGTTTTGTGTGTTTTATTCGTTTGTCCAGCTGTCTTGCCTCCATGTTGCCGTGCTGTGAATCAGTAAGACGCGAGTGGAAAAATCTGAAAACATCCGCTTTGATGTTGGCTTATACAATGCTGTTATTGCATACATTAAAGAAAAATCTTCATTTACAATGAAATTCAACTGTTGGAGAAATATCGCCCCTCGCACAGACTATTTTTACCGTATGCATGGCAATGGGACATATTGGCGTAGTAGCTTGTAGCTGTCAATGTTGATTAACAGCCTCACAGGCCAAGTCTGAAAAAAGAGACGCTTCCATGGCAGATTTGATACCTGCCCCCCTTGCATCTTGCCTTTAGATTTATCTTGTTTGCAATTTGGCTGTGTGTGTGTGTGTGTGTGTGTGTGTGTGTTCTGTCTGCTGCTCCGAGGCAAACCTCAGCGCAGTGTGGACAGTGGAAAGACAGCCGAGTGCATCTCTGTTACGCAGCGTCCGGGCATGCAGCAACGTGGGCCAGGACAAAGGCAGACTGCATGTAAAGCCTGTCTGCCTTCCAGTGGCGGGATGTTCTCATGGAACCGCAACCCTTTTCCTTGGCATTTCCGGAACAACCGTGAGAGAGGGTGCACGGGGTGATAGACTGACAAGCAGGGACTGAGGGACGGCCTCCCGTTTTACGCTTTCAGATTCCAAACAAAGCCGTTTTACCGAGCACCGCTGACCTTCTCTTTGACATGTCTGTTTTTTTTTTTCTTGCAGGCTTGCAGAGTTCATGGTTGTTGTTTTGTGTTAGCGGACTTTGAAAAGAATTTCCCACTTGTATTAAAAATATTCATGGGAATCCTGTGTCCCAGAGCTGTGAAGTGTTTGATAAACAGATATGGGATGGCTGCGGTTGATTTTGTGGCTCTATGGAAATTGAAACATGGTACATCAATGTAATATGAGTGCTTCATTACCTCGTTTGAAAAGCTAATAACCTACAGAACAAATTATACATAATGAATAGTAAAAATCTCTTACCCAAGGTACATTTTGGTAAAAATTATGCTTTATACATTAAATTAAGCTCTGTTAGCTCTTACAATATGGGCAACTCCAGTTTTGACAAGATCTCCTATTTATCTTGAAATATGCCTCCTGTCTATCATGAGTAGCATAGTGGTTTTCAAGGAGTTAAGTTTTTTTTTTTGATAGAATACATTTCAGGATGTTAGTCCACCTTGAAGTGTGTAAACATCTACAGCATCATGGTGGAGAGGTGTTTCTGAAGGATGACCAGTTTGTGTGTATCATGCAGGATCTGCTCTGGCCTGCGTGTGGACAGCCTTTCATCTTTTTTGTTAATCAGGGCCAACTGGACCGCTGACATGCTGGTTCAGTAAAATAAAACCTTTTAGAGCAAGGTCCCAGGGATCAAAAACAAGAGTGGAAAATAAGTAAGGAGAGTGTAATGTAAGAGTGAGCGGGAGTGCAGCAGAGGCTCGGTCCTGCTGGATACTCCTGTCACACTATATACTGCCCCCCCTCCGGCTCTTGAAACCTGTAGTGGTCCTGAAGGGCATGGCTAACGGAAATAGTGAGAAGAGCTGACACACACACACACACACACACACACACACACACACACACACACACACACACACACACACCCACCTGCTATAGATCTGCTGTTCATCTGCTTCATGTCTCTCACAAACCAAACCAGAAACCTCACCTGCATTTACTGCTGGCTTAACTATTGTGTCCAATTATCACTCAACATACCCGACACACCTTACACACCCTACACACCTGATGCATGCCTAGCTGGGTTCTTTGTTCAGTCATTAAACAGATATCACACCCCTATCACCTGTGACAGTCACAAATTTTACTCATTAAAGAAAAATAGAATGTAGCCTAACTAAAATGCAAATATCTTTGAGTAATTTTTAAGTTTTAGCAGAATTTAGCAGGTTGACCGTGTTCAGATGTTTTGCTGTCAAATTATTTGGTCTCTCTGCAGTGTAATTAAGCAAATTAAGTGACTGTACAGCTGTGTTAGTGCAAGCACTGTAAATAATACTGGAATATCTTTTAGGTAGATGGAGCATTAGGCATTTTAAGTAATTAGGAGAACTCAGTAATTCTGAATTTGACTGCTATGGTTGGATAAAGAGTGCTGCCTGTTTATATTCTGGTGTGACTGGTGTGATCTGTTAGTGACAAGCACTGGCTCTACCATTTAACACTTAAACCACTGTCTTAGTGGCATCTGGTTGATGCAGGGCAAGGCATGTTAACCTGAGGCACATGCATCTCTCCTAATACCTGTATGCGTGTTTGATTTAATGGTACCTCTACAGTAAACGGAAACTGAGGGGCATTAAAGCATTTTATTATGCAAATTATGGTTGTTCATGTGATGGTTTATAATTTGTTTTGTTGTTTTTATTGTGAAATGAGTGATGCTATTATCAAAGCAATAAGTGCCTTTTAAAATATAATGGTAATTTACTGTTTGTTTTGGGATTTCCAAAAATATGCCAGAGAAATTGCTGAAATTATTTCCAGGTACTCATGTAGTCAAAGTTTTTTATATCCACATTTGTCAGTTTTACCATTAGATGCCTGACTATTACCACTGTAAAATTAGTATATATTTGAACAATGCTTGTGTGTAAAACACAATGTGCAAATGGGTGACCTGTGCTGTTTTTCAGCCAAACGCCTTACAGTTTAATTAAACAAAGCAAATGAAATAACTTGCAGAAACGAGTGTCACGTTTTACGCAGTGTTCCTTCTCAGGTCTGAAATGTGTTCAGACAGCAGTCAGTGTCTTATGTGGTAAAGGAGGGCACATAGAAAGCAAGATGGACGACATTAAAACATGACACAGCAGAAACATTAAGGATCCCACGATTCCTCCCTGCCTCTCATATAGCCACAGCCAGCCTCGTGTCCACAACATGAGCGCATTCACAAATCGTACACCGTCCTGCACTGCTGCAGGGAAGACGTCTCTTTGGCTATTTCAGAATCCGTTAATTAAGAAATTGCATGGCATGGCCAGGTCCTCTCACATAACTGATCCGATATCCTGCTGTTCTGTTGAAGTCTTCAGCTTAATACATTAATTCAGACCCATTTTACAGAAAGCCAATCCAAATAGTACGCTAAGGGCAATAATATTGTATTGCTAGAATGTGTCATGAATCACTTTCAGATTCAGAAATGCTGTGTGAAACAGACGTACTCTGCTTTGAAATACAAATGTGTTATTGAAATAAAAACCCAGCTGTTGCTATGACTGCTAAAGCCATGATGCCTTTGCATGTACAGATGTGATAGGTGCAGAATTACATTATTTTGGCTTGTATTGTTGGAGCTACACTTCGGCACTTCCGACTTTTAGCACAGCTTTGATTACCTGAAGAAATCGGCTTAATGTTCCAACAGCAGTTCCTGCACTGCTCTCAGTCGCAACTTCCACAGCCGAGTTGATATGACTGTAGCTCCTTAAGGATGGCTGTGCAGAGCAGGCTCAGTCCTGTCCCACCGGGTACACCGCACTATTCTTTTCATCTGTCACTTGCCCATTCTGTGACAGAGCTGTCCTTGGAGCTCACGACTCTGATCTTAAGGTTGGGTTGAAGCAGGAAGCGGGGCTTGTAACATGAAAGTTGTGGGCCCTTGTCAGTTTAGACTGCCGGGCTCTTACAGAAGGTGCGAGGACACGAGCGAGTCTTCCCTCGCGCCCCAGCGTGTATGAGGGGTGTCTGTTCTTCTGACTTGGCTGAGCTTCGCTTCAGACGCACGATTGTGACAGTTGCTCAGAACAGTCACATCTCCCTTTGCTCTTCCCTGCCTCGCTCCTTGGAGCAGCTGCTTTGTTAATGTTCCCTGACACTATTTGAATCCCGTTCACCACGCACATTGTTTGTCAAGGCAAGATGGGCTGTCAGAATGGCACGTCTGCCCTTAACAAGGACTCTGGGTGAAAATGGTCTGCTCTCTGCTCTAGTACACTATCTACTGTCCCATCAAAGTGTGGTTTCCTTTGGCTGCTGTTGCCGTGGTCGACATTGTGTTTAAGGGCCTTAACAGAAAGAGGAGTCATGTCAGTTTGTGTGGCTCTGTGCGATGACACCGCAGAGGTTTTCAGTGTAAACACTGATCTTAGTGACTATTCTATACACTGTGACTCATTAGCTCAGTTGTTAAACTTTGCCTTGTTTATCACTGGTGTCTTATATCATTTGTTGCTTTTTGGGTTTGCTACCCTGAGGCGTGAGCTGTTTTGCAACTGCATGGTTGTGATTTATGTGTGTATGCGCTGTATCTGTTTATATGTGTTTATAAATCATGTGCACAAACCTGATCTGGAGTTGCTGGCTCTTGAGCAGTGTGTGTTTAAGAAACCGTACCAGTGACTGATGTGCACCCAGGAATACACAGTCAGAGCTGAAATCCAGTGAGACGAGGCAGTCTGCCAGATTATCTCTAGACTTCCTTAACAATAATCAAAGGCAGCCTTCTGGATTGCAAGCCTTTTTGCCATTGCACTGAGTGACAATCGATAAAATCATCATTGCATTGTCCGTCCATGTTGCACTGGTGTGACATTATCATCATTTCCATTGCTGGGTGTGAGAGAGCTGGCTAGCTTCAGTGCTTTGTACACTGGTTGTATTTTCTTTCAAACGGCAGGGGCTCCAAACGCATGGAGAAGAAGAAAAACACAGGGCCGGTTGCAACCATACCGTCTTAACATGGCTACAACGTGGCTCTGAGATTTTGATGAACAAGGCTTTCACTAAAGTCCTCGGTGTCTTTAAAATCATGTGATGATGGTGAGCGTTAATAAAATTGTAGCTAATCATCATTGATATGGCTGAAATCACATCAGCGTGCTCTGAAAAGTAATCCTCTGTCTTATGAGAGAGCAGAGAGCATGCCCTTTATAAAACCAATTACAACCTTCTTCAGCTTAACGAAGGTAATCCTTTACTGGAAACCCCTTTGCTGAGTGAAATTTCATCAATTGAAAAGCCTATTACCATTAATATAAATAAGAAAAGTTTTTTGTCTAATTCCATAAACCACCAAAAGATGCTCTTTTCCCCAAAATGTATACAGATATTAAATAACATGAGCACAGCACGAAAATGCTCCGAGGTGACAGGCCTGTCTTGGCAGTTTACAGTAATCCCGATAAACAGCGCCACGTGACTCAGTTTCCTAACTTAGCGCTGCTGTTTACCCACCTGAACATTCAATATTCTGACTTGTTGGTGGGACAAGAATGGCAAGAGAAGAACAAACAGCAAATCTGATTAAAAAAATTCTTTGTCGACTTACCAGACGCATCCTGCAGAAATAGATTACATTTACAAACGCGCTCTGTAAATTGGCAGACTAATGCTAAGAACTGCAGAGAGGTGGAGCAACAAAGGAAGGCTGATTGTGAGGCACATTTATTACTGTGCGCGTGCTGGTGTGTGACCTGGTGTGTGCTGCACCCCCCCGCTGCTTCTCCATGACGCTAAAGGGCTTTATTTGCTTAGGTTATTTGCACTGGGAGTTTCTGTGTGCTACGTCTTTGGGTGTGCTTTTTTTGTGTCTTTTGTTGATGGAGTATTCGTTAAGCGGATGGTGTCTGCGTTTTTGGCGTAGGGAGTGGACAGTGTTTCACATGCTCACAGTCAAACGCTATAGTCGGCCCACTGTTACATTGGGAGCTGTCAACGCAGCCAGTGGTGGTGGTTATTGCATTATGGGGGTGATGTGTACATTACAGAATGTGCATGCCTAGTCCCATTTTAATAGCTTTTGTGGTGTGTGACTGTAACCAGGAACTGAGGCATGACACCAAATGGACTGCTTCTAAAATGCAGATGCAGAACTTTCTGTACTGACTGTATAGAGGCCAACTAACATGACTTGTTTTATATATGAGGGTTGCAGATGAAATGTTTTTAACTGAATTCTGAATTCCAGTTTCAGTACTTAGGGAAAACAGTACTGAACACTAAGCATTTTAATGAGATTAGCAATACCATGCTGGGCCTTTTGACTGTGAATCACAATAGCCATTGTTTCAGTGTTTCCACATGTGAGTGTACAGTATTGTAATCCAGCACGTAAAGCAACAGCAGTACAGGCGGCTGAAATATGGTGAGTGACTGGAGGGGACAGGAGGGACTTTGAAGCACTTCCTCTCTGCAATGTCTCCTCTCGCATTTCATGAGCTGAGCTGGGTGTGCAGAACTCGTTTTTGGAATTTGCATTGACTAAGGCACTCCTCATGTGAATTAACTGTGATCACTGAACATTTGTCTTTTGTTATGAGGACGCCAGGGAGAAAGTGTGGAAGGAGAAGCATGGTCTTTTTCATATTCCATATATGTTCATATTCCTTTATTGGTGCCAGTCTGTGGTTTTTGGGTGGTGTGTGGCACACTAGGGATGGGGGTGTGAATCTAGTTCTTTAATCTGTGAGAGTGTCACTTACTTTCTACTGGTGCGCATGTGGGTATGAATCCAGCTCTGTACTCTGTGAGAGTGTCACTTGCTCACTCTCCTGGTGCACGTGTGGGTGTGAATCCAGCTCTTTACTCTGTGAGAGTGTCGCTTGCTCACTCTCCTGGTGCACGTGTGGGTGTGAATCCAGCTCTTTACTCTGTGAGAGTGTCACTTGCTCACTCTCCTGGTGCACGTGTGGGTGTGAATCCAGCTCTGTACTCTGTGAGAGTGTCACTTGCTCACTCTCCTGGTGCACGTGTGGGTGTGAATCCAGCTCTGTACTCTGTGAGAGTGTCACTTGCTCACTCTCCTGGTGCACGTGTGGGTGTGAATCCAGCTCTGTACTCTGTGAGAGTGTC
>JABJVR010003343.1:0-25900 GCA_025773905.1 Chitala chitala | reverse complement strand
CTCTCCTGGTGCACGTGTGGGTGTGAATCCAGCTCTTTACTCTGTGAGAGTGTCACTTGCTCACTCTCCTGGTGCACAACACTGCAGGCATTTCCTCTTCCTCTGTTGCAGGATGTGGGTGAATTGGCAACTCCAGGTTGTTGTATTTGTTTTTTTTTTGAGTGAGTGCCCTACAGTTGTTTGGTGCCCCACCCTGGGTGAACTCTGGGTTTTGCCCTGTTTCCTTGGGGTATGTGCCAGCCCCACTGACCAGGTTAAAATGCCTGAAGATGAATGAATGAATGAACTGAGAGGGTGTGTCCACATTGTCACTCCGGCACTGTGGTACCAGGCTCCAGTGTCATGACTGATTGACTCTGTGCACAGATTGTGACACAGATGTCCAGTGCTGCCCACGGCTGCGGGGACCTGCTGAAAATCGTCCCATTTTAGTGAGCTGTGCCGCTGTCAGGGAGCGCAGCTGAGCTCGTGGAAGGAAGATTGATAGCAGTGAACACTCCCGTACGCTTCATCTCATCCTGCAGAAAAGCCCTCCCATCACTTTAATTGTATCACCTGAATTTATTTGACCATGCTTTTACTGGAGATAGCCAGACACCTTCTTAATATCTTTGCTGCAGAATGAAACCTGGAAATGTGAGTAGCACTGATTGGTGTGGCGACTGTTCCCTTTGTCCCTGGTGTTGCCTTACTGGTGCTGACTCCGTCCCGCACGCTCAGAATGGTGACGGCTAAGGCAGGTCACCTAGCTGTGGTCACAAGTGCAGGACTGTTTGTTTCAAAGATGTAATCACTTCAGTACTGGAGTTACAGTGAGAGTAAGTCATGAACATCAATCATCAATTTGAAGGGTTGTGATGAAGGCCATGGGGGGTAGCTTCTGATGGGAACTGTGGGGCTGAACCACCTTTGCCTGAAGGGTGCTGGGTTTGTGCAGTGTAACATACATAAAGCACACTGAATTACAATAGATAAAACACTCATGAATAGGTGTATGTAATGTATGTAAAGTTAATTAGCTTTTTGTTAATTACCAAAGCTGAACCCATCGATATTTGCTCCTTCACCCTCACTGTGCACACTTAACCATTCCGTTAACAGACCATTCTGTGTCCCTGTGCCTAAGGGTAAAATCGGGCACGTTTACACAGGGATGGCGTTTGTTGCAGCCTCATCCAAGCCTGCTAATTTCTTTATATATAAATTGTGTGTACATAAAATGTGTGCAAATTATTGATAATCAGAGTGTAACCCCCACAGGGGCACACCGTTACTGCCTGTGGTCAGTTTCACCTGCAAGGCAGCTGTGGCTGTTATCTGCTTGCTCTGGTGAAGCTGATTGTGGAGACATTGTTTAATAGACCGTACTTATTGGATGACCTTGACGGAACTGAACAGGAGCCAGTAGGACAACAGTAGCAGTGAGGTTTGCAGACAAAAGCGTGTTGGATTTCGTTTTTGTAAGAAGCCTACCCCTGTTGAAACCGCTCTCCATGCCCAGGTGTCACCTGTGACATCACTTCGAACCTCATCCCCGCTGTCTTTAGCATTCCGTCATGCATTTTGTGTCTTTTGAGACAAGATTGTTTTAGGCCACGGAGCCTCCTGCCACACTGAAATTAATTAGTGCAGCCTCCGAGGCATCCCGTCTGTGTGGCATCGGCTTCCCACACAAGGTTCCCTGTGGCGCCTCCCTCCCTACACATGCACACCCCATGGAGCCCGCTCCTCGAGGCTTGAGGCCGGTAGAAGTGACTTGTGCTATCAGTGCCTGCGTGGCCCCTGGTCGGGGGTTTAATCCTGTGGTTTGTGACAGGCTTTCGCTCCCATTCCGTCAGCCCTGTGTCAATATCGTACTGAACGCCTGTGTTCCCAAGAGCCAAATAACACCTCCACCTCACGTTGGACGCCGTGCTTCTAAATCAACAGAGTGTGAGGATGTGAGGGCATCAGAGCAGAGCCAGAGTATTGTTGGGCACGAGGGAGGCCCCAGAGCAGTGGCTCGGCCTCCCTCGTCCTGGCGCTGTGCCTCGTGGGAGCGTGACGTGTCTGTCCTCCTCAGCTTTCCTGATGGGGCGGGGGGAGGTACAGCAGATGGACTGTCCTCTCTGTTCCCCCTCTCGTTCTGCTCAGACGGCCAGCCTCGGTCAGGTGGTCCTGGGGTGCCGTGTCTTGCTAGGGAGGTGCTGAGGTGCCAGCTGTTTTCTTATGGAACCCAGCAGCATTTATGCTTGTGTATTTCAGTGCTGTGCTTGTTAATTTATACACCATCTCTGACTTTCACTTGGTTGGACTGTGTAACACGTATATGCATGCAATGACAATAAAACCTGTAAAAAAAAAAATATATATATATATATATACACACACACACACACACACATATATACTCTAAGTGGAAATGAGTAGCACCATGAAGTTAAACGGTTAGGAAGTAGTCATTGCTCTTTTACAGCTTAGAACACATACAAAGTCTGTGAAGTTGCGAGATGACGCCACGACCCACTAAACCGACATCCCGAATGTAACAAACACAATAAATGTTAAATAATGCGAAAGCTTATTATCTTCCTGTAGTGTCTGATAAGAGCCACTGTAGCAGAAACTGGTGACATTTGCAATTATGAATTCAGCTATCATGCTGCATGATGTTAATAAAGCCCACAGTGCAAGCTGCATCCTGAAAGCCTCTCTGCCTCATTCAGCGTCCTGTGTAATAAAAAAGCCTAACAGTACAAGGTTGTTTGAGTGAGAACAGGAGAGATGCGGGCCATTACGGTGTCTCTAATTAAATCCCAAAGAATGGATTCTATCCGATTCCTGCCATTCAAGACACTGGGAGACCTGTGAGAAAATATGACTGAAAAGGTGGTTCTGTGTCCGTAGACTGTGTGAAGTTTGATGTAGCAAAAAAAAAAGAAAAAAAAATCTGAATGTGACGTTTCTTACAATCTGCATATTTAAAAAATACAGAATACAGAAAAAAAGAAAAAGATATAAAAAGTCTAAGTTTAAAAATTCTTTCAGAAAAGAGGTTCCCATGAAAAAGGACTCAGATGGGTGTTAGGGGATTTGATGCAAAAATCCCCCCCTAGCTTCAGGCTGTCGTTATTTCCGTTTGTTGTTCCGTGCCCAGCATGCAGTATGGGCTCTAAAGAGCGAGGCGCTACATGCTAACGAGGAGGTCCACAAGGGCCCTGTTCCCCTCTTTCTGGCAGTGCATTTTTGCTGAACAATAGTAAGCACTGACTCTATTAGCTGACACTTCAGAAGGGCAACAGTCCGCTGCCACTCATGGGCGCTCTTACAAAGACCTTGGAACACCGAGCATCTTTTCAACATTTGCGCGCACCTGGTAATTCCACTATTCAGCAAATCGGCTGCTGTTGCTGGGTGGAATTTTAAACAGTTTGCTGTGCTCAGTTAATCGGGCCTTTTTGGCTGATGCTCTGAAATGTTCCCGGGAGTTGAGGTGGATGAGTGTAATGCTTCTGTTTTGTGTTTTATCGTGATACTATACACAAAACATAGTGAAAGGCACGTCACTATCATTCTAACTGTTCATTGAGGACAAGCGATGTGCTGGACAGGAGTCAGTATCTGTCTCCATCGTACAGTTAATTTATCACCCTTTCTGTGTCTGCCCTACCATGCGAGAGCTGTCACTGTGCCAGCCACGTGCCAGGTGTAAATGTGTACCTCCGTCATCCAAAAATACACAAGTGCTTCTATTTAAACACTGATAACACAACCAGGAGGATAGCACTGTCATGATTAGCCCTGGCCCAGTTGCTTTTAGTCCTGAAAATTCTTTTTTTTTAAGCAGCACCATTATTTTTACTTTTTCTGCCTTTTAAGTTAGATAGTGATTTATGGGTAAAATTGGCACGATTTAATAAAATGGCTTTTTTGAAGCATGAACAGGCAGCCTTGTGTTCAGAAGTTGAGGTCTTGCAGATTTTATGACAGTATAATGTTTCCTTTGAGAGTTTAGCATAGTGACCCAAATAAACCCGTAGAATGTGGGTACCAGATTCCTGTGGAGACAGCTCTAATAAATGATATGGGGGAGATGTTCTTTTAAAAGTACAGATGCATGTTTATAGATGAACATCAGGCTCAGCAGAAGTAGTCATATCTGATGTAAGCGTTAACCAACATTTTTATTGATATTCAGCTGCACTGATAGTCGTCCAAAACCAATTATTGGCAGGATTTTTATATTTGTTTAATAAAAATGTTTTGTTAGTACTGCAATACAATGGTGTCATGATGTCAGCTAATAAAAATGAAGCTCATATTGGTCTTTCTGTGCACTAGCATGAGATCGCTCTGCTTTGTGTTTTGGTTAGAAGTTCTTTTTTTTTTGAAAGATCTGAATTTATTCTTTTGGGGCAAACTTTACTTTGGGAGAAAATAATCTGAGTACTTAACAGGGCTGTGTTGGGAACAAAGGTGGCATTGTTGTGCTTCTCGAGACAGACCAGTGAAAGGGGGCTCATACGCTCTGCCATCTTAACCAGCTCTCCCCCGGCTCACTCATGGACACTGAAATAAAGGTACGTATAAAGCAGTTTTACCAGTCGTTTTTCAAGGGCTTGAAGTGTGGGCCTGTAAATGTCGCATTGCTAAATATTTCCTGTTGTGTGAGCTGTGAGTGGCTTCAAGTTCTGATGTGCTGCCTGCCAGACACTTTCTCAGACAAGAAGCTGACTACTTGATTCTTGGCTTTCTTGTTGTACACTTCCTAATGCCACAATATCGTTTTATTGTTTACAACTATGCAGTAATTAATAAAACAATTAAAATCTGTTACTCTGGCAGACTGTAGCCATGAAAATACAGGATTTCTCTGTTCTTCTTTCCTCACATCACTTCTGGTAATATGTGATAATTTCAGTTGTTTTCCACTTCATCAACATGCATTTGCCATGACAAATTAAACTCTTGGGTATACTCATAAGGCTTTAAAGCAGTTCACATTACTGAGATCTTGCTCCACTTGTGACCACATTTGAGCTGTGTTGATGACATAAGAGCTGCATCTGGTCTCACCAAAATATCTTCCTGGCTTCAAACTGTGATTGCTGCCTTTACCATCATCGTTCACTTGTAACTGCTGTGGAGACTAAGACCTTTGACAGATGAGACAGGGCCTGACTCTGCTCCACAAACAACCACCTCATGACATCTTCCATCAGCTCAGTGACTCTGTGATGCAAATCCATAGTGTCACGCTCTGAAACATGATGACTGGAGACAGAGGTTAAAGTTAATTTAAAATAAAGGTGTTAGTTAATTCTTACATGTAACAACCTTTCCAGCTGTAAATACTCAACATCTTTGTTCTAGACTACTGAAAGGACCCAGCAGTCCCAGCTGTTGATGAAGCGCCATTGAGTATCCTAGCTAGATGTTCTGTAAGCAAGGAACTGGTTTGGCTTGTTACCTCCCACTGCTCCCCTGCAAGCCTGGCGCATTTATTTCATTTTGAAATTGCAAGGTGTCCTTCTAGACTGAGGCCTGCAAGCAAACCGGCCCTATTAGCATGAAGTAGCTGAACAAGTGCACACTCAGCTCTGCGAGAGACCTGTTGATTTGCGTTAGGGGAGAACGGCTGAGACAGTGCCTGAAGCAGCGGACAGGTGACAGCTTGGGCGGTGTTGCCAAACACCCTTGTGGTGTGAATATGAAGAACGATGACTCTGTTACTTCTCCGTGGCATGCTGCTGCTTTTTCTCGTTCTGTTACGTACGGCTAATTAAGATATTCATGCAGTAGTTTGACTGGAGACATATTTTGCAGAATCCCTTCCACAGATGACTCATGCAAGAAGGTATTTTTATCAGACACTTGGCTCTTGCTCTGCGGTGTTTGCTGTAGCAAAATGTCCTGGGGATGTTTTTTGGGGGTGGGGCCACCGGTGTGATTTCTCAATGCAGGATCTGTTGTCTGCACGCCTGGAGCCTCCGCGACGTTTGTGAGTATTGTGAGAAAGAGTGTCGTGCTTTTCCCGGGGCGGAGCAGAGACATGAATGCTCTTGGAACATCCACTAATTACATTTAAACCTTCCTAGGTGTTTCTGTTGGTACATGTCAGAATGGCTCTTCCGAAGCTGCGCATGCCTTCGACTTGACGTTATAGTTTTGGATAAACGACGATAGGATGGAGTGGGTCACCAGGCATGACTGAAACATTCTAGGCTGCACGTCAAATTTTGAAAGGTATAATTACAAATGGAGTCTGCTAGTAAAAATCAGTTTATCCAAAAGTGTATGCTTGTGTACAACTTACTATTGCTCTGAGATTGTATATAGGAAAAATTTTAATTATGAGTAATCCTCATGAAGCCCTTTTTTAAATGAATTGTACCAGGTTTTGGCAAGCATTCTTGCAGTATATTACCTTCCTTATTTAAGCTGTTGGCTTTCACAATAAAATGAGTAATTGCATCTTCGTTCAGTTTACCTAGTTTTTGCTGCACAGACGTTTGGACGATGACACAGAAATCCTATTTGGACTTTCCTGAGCAAATGAGATGCCACAAGAAACACCTGGAAAATGTTTTCACAGGGTAGCAAATGTTGCACAGTGTTTAACTGTTCCTTTTCTCAGGCTTATGCCCATGATGTAATGTTTCCTCAATTTCCTTGGCAGGATGTATTTCTTACCCACCGTGCAGGAGAGACACTTTCTAGGATCAATTATGGTTGATCAGAGGTGTTTGGTACGCACCTGTTGTAAGACAATTCACAGCTCCTGTGGATCACTGTTTGGGAGCAGCAGGTGCCTGGGGGCTTTCACTGGAGATGAATCTTGCGGAGCGTTGGCGGAAGCGTTTGCTTTAGCTGAACCTGCTTGGAAAATAACATGGTTACATGTCAATGTAACAGCTGTTACCTGGTCCAACAGAAGTGCCACTGTAAGGTCCTTTTTGCATTCCCCTGCTGTAGTTGAACACTTCCTGCTGTTTGTCCTGTCAGTGGTTTCGTGTATTTGTCAGGTAATATGACAGTGGGCTAAAAGTGAAGTCATATGTGAACACACAAGGAGTGTGTGCGGTTTCCAAAGCTGTGTGCCTTAAAAACGCAGTGCTTCCTTTCACCGGTGATACAGCTGCTCCAGGCTGGGATGTGGTTTGAGAGAGCAGGGCAGAGGTGGTGTGTATGGCAGCGTGCTGTGCTCATACCTCACTTGTCTTGTATATTAATCCGCTCAGTGTGTGGCACTCTAAGTGGCCTCTGTTTATCTGCTGAAACATTTTTAAATAAGCTTCTGGGGTGTGTTCACTCAAAACGATGCTTTTTGTGCGGACATCGGTGAGTGCGGTGTTGAGGTCCACATTCGCTCATATGCTGATTTTGTGCGTGGAACGATTTCACTCTTGTATGTTAATGGAGTGATCTGCAAGTCTCCTAACAGGGTCAGAATGCTTCAAAGTCCAATGCGTAGTTATGCTGGAATGTAAATCTCTCTTGCTTTCAATGAATGATAGACAGAGATATACAAGGTTGCCTGATATGGTAATTTTTACCTCTTTATTATGTAATGCCTTGCGACTGGAGAGGAATCCACAGCGACTTTATTCTGCAGTGAGTCACTCTGTGCTCCTGTTTTTCTGAGTGGTGCCTCGGTCGGTTCTGTAGGCAGGCTGGTCAGAACCCGAGGTGGCAGGTGACAGGTGGGACTGGCCACCCTGGAGCTGCCAGCAGCGCTCTGAGTCGGCTTTTTACACTGCTCACCAGCCCTAGAAGAGCAAAAATTCTCATTTTCCCCTTCCTCACCCTCTCTCATCTTGGGGTCTTCCTCCCATCCCCATGCACCTTCCTTTTTCTCCTGCTGTCCTCATTGATTTCCTTTTTCCTCGCCATCTACATGGTTCCTCGATCCTTTGCTTGCAATTTACAGTGACATGCAGCTGCTGCATTGCCATTCGATTAAACGAACACGTGCTGCAAGTCGTAAATCTTCCCTCTAAAAAAAGCCCTGAATATATATATATATAAAAAAGATAGGTAACTGCATTGCTACTGAGAATGTGTTTTTTATACTGCCATTTGAGGGAGCAGTGAATGTTATGAATGGTATGTGTGTTCCTTCCTTTGCAGATTCCTCTGTCTTGGCACATGGATCAGCTGCAAAAGACAGAGATGAAATACTGTATAAGTGTGGAGCATGTAACCTGGGACAGAAAAATGGCTGAACCCATTTGATACAGTAACTCAAACATATTAGTTTCCTTATAACGAATACAACCTCCAGTACTTTCTTCATCCTTCCTGTTTGCACTTCGTTATCTATCCTAGTCACTTCCTGTTTTGTTTTTTATTTTTTATTATATAGCTAGCCCTTTCCCTGCATTACTGAGTTCTCCCTCATTACTGAGTTCTCCCTCATTATTGAGTTCACCCTGTCTTTCGCTCGCATTTTTCTGCCCCTCCAATGACAGCTCTGTCACACCCATGGCATTACAGAAAAAAAAATGTTCAGAGTTGTTACTATGGCAACTGAATATCTGTTCTGAGCCACTCTCTCTTATATAGGCACACAAACAATATTTCTTTCTTCACACAGATTAAAGGAGCTGTACTTTATTTAGAGGGACGAGATAGTAAAAATGAAACTAAGAAAGAAGCTGATATTAGTTGAACGAGTAAATAAATCTCAGACCACCATAACACATATAACACAGTTGTAGGTTTCCTATTATGTGAGCTCTGGTCAACTGTCGTGTTGGTTGTTGAATGTGTCGACCAAGAGCAGACAGCAGACACTGGAGATTACCTGTATCTCTGTGAGCATCTCTCCTCAGGCTCACACAGTTAGCACAGCTGAACTGGGAAAGACACTGACTGACATACACAGTCAACATGTCACCCTGTAGGGTATAACTGGCAGTGGTGTGTGTGTGGCACAGTAAATAACACCCACGGGAGAATCCAGTATGCGGTTTTTTTCTCTTCTGCTGTAATGATTTTCATTTTGGTTATGACTCTGAATGCATTAGAGGTCTGGTGAACTCATGCAGGAGCTTTACACAAACTCCATGAACTGATAGCACTCAAGCATTGTAGATGGGCACGAAATGCTAGTCAACACATCGTCTGGGTATCTGAGAAGGAGCTCGTAGGTCCCAGAATGGGAGAAAAAGTGGTCCCTGCTACAACGGTGCACCTTTCAAGTAAGTGTTTCTACCAAGAGTGTGTGTGTGAGCCAGAGGCAATATGGTTTGGCTCAAATACAGACCCAGTCAAATCATGACAAAGACAGAGTGGTCTCAATCGAATATAGACCTGCTCAAATTCTGACAAAGACAGTGTGATCTTGCTCAAATATAGACCTGCTGAAATTATGACAAAGACAGCATGGTCTCACTTGATTATAGACCTTTTCAAAGTTTGAGAGAGGCAGCGGCATCTCTGACAAATATAGATCCACTCATATTTTGATAGAGTCAACGAGGTCTCATTCAAATACAGACCCACTGAAATCTCAGCGAATGCAGCGTGGTCTTGTCTGAATGTATATTCACTCATGTCTCACCGCCTGCCTTTTTGGGAGCCTGACAGGCAGAAATGAATATTATATCTCTGAGCAAACTACCATACAAGCTTGCTCTGGTGCACGCTTCAGGAACAGGGCAGGAAAAATAACACTATTATTGTCCTGCTTACAGTTACTGTTGCATTCACTGAGTTCAGGTTGAGTGGGTAAATAAACCAATTAAATACCTGTAGCTAAATTCTTTTAAATGGGAATAGTGTTGGCATTGAAAACAAATTCTATCTTCCTTGGACCATTTAACAAAGGTCGACCAAAACTGTTTGTTCTGCAGTGTGGCGTTCAATAATTTTCATGTTTCACTGACCAAAGGGAAATTGATTTACCAAAGCCATGCCATCTTTTGGCACAGGAGCAACAGGGTTCATTTATGTTGTTTGTTTGGCTGGTAAAGAAAAGGATGTGTGCTTGCTGGTATTAGGCTTTAAACCCTGCATGTGCTCCTGATGTGACCGGCCCCTTTAACAGCTGACAGTCCTTAGGGAGGACACAGTGGGGGACTTGGTGGTCTTCACTGAATGTGTTAATAGAGTTAATGAAAGCCAGTAAACAATGAACAAGGGTATCACTGAAAGCACCTCTGCTGCTTGAGATGATGCAATTAAAATCAACTCATTAAACACTGGTTGCCTTTCTCGTCGTCATCCTGTCGAGTCGTGTCAGAGAAACACCTGTAGAGCATCCTTCAGCTTGAGGCTGGCGGCTTTTCCTCCCATGCAGGGAGGCGGGTAAATTGGCGCCTGTGGCTGAAGCGCTCCACTCACCACTGGCAGCGTGAGGAGGGACAGGGTGAAGGCCTGCCTTGTAAGAACTGACGACATTCACCTGCAATCCGGCTCGAGCTCATCTGCATTCCCAGCACCCATTTCCCTACGGTGTTTCTCCGGATGAGTCAGGAGTCTGCTTTACCCGCCACTTTACTCACAATTCCAAACATTTAAAAAAGAAACGGGGAACTACGCATAAAAGCATCCTGGATGTTGCGTCTTGTAGTGAGTGGCTAAATGTTGCTGCATGACACGTTTCAGATTTGTTATGGCACTGCTAGCTTTAGTCCAGTCTAAAGGCTGACCATCAGCCTCATTATTGCGGTTGGAGTGTATCTGCTGGAAGCCAGACAGAGAAAATGTTTTTTTTCCTTTGGGAAAGTGAAGGCATCACATTTCATTTGAAAATAATCTCCACCCTGATGGAATTATATTATTGCTTATTTCCCTGCAACGGCTGCTGTTTTCTCCTGAAGGTATTCTGTCTTCTGCTATTAGGACACTGAAGAGTTACCATGACCACAGAGACGGCTCCAGAGTCAGAGGTGAAGAATTCGGTGGAAGAGCCTCCGCAGCAGAAGGGCGGCGCCGCAGGGATGCGTGACTCCGCTGTCGACGGCAGGACAGGCAGACAGGTGGGTCTCAGCGAGCTCCACAGCGTGCCGCACTTCTGTACTTAACCTGTCATACAGCAGCGATCTGCTTTGTAAGACATTGTTCAACACGCAGTAATGTCACAAGTAAAATAGCAGAAAATGTTTATCGCTGGCTTTGGGTGTAACGATTGTTAGCTTGTGCCTCACAGCAAATTACCCTTGTGGTTAATGCACATGGGTTCAGTTTGGGGGTGGCGTTTACTTTAATCAGTGTGACAGAAATGGGACTGAGTTTAATTTTGCAATGCACATTATGACCTGCATGATTCCATTCTGATGAGTCTTGCTCTACCTGGTATATGAAGGCTTTCATATTCTTGGCGTTTTCTGAATTTGGTACTTCACATGTGCTCTAGATGTCACTCATCCTCATGCTGTGGGTGGTCACATGTCCGCTGTCCCATGATGCACATGGTGTAGATCCTCATTGCTCATTTACCAATGACACGGGCATCTACATAAAAATAATTGATCAATAAATAAATACATAAATAAGTAAATAAATAAACATGTTGTGGGACACTTAATTTGCCAGCCATGTAAAAATGTAATTAGGTGTGACCCAAGTAATAATTAGTTTTCTGATTTTGTGTTGTGCAGTGCGTGATACCTAGGATGTGATGAGCCTGTGATCTATGTCTTGTGTCTTTGTGCAATTACTATATGTGGCTTGTGTGCTTGAAAGTAATTTTCTGCTTGCTCAGTGATTTTCTTAAATTAAAACTGTGCTATAGCTGTTGAAAAGAAAATTAGCACATTAGAGTTAAGTGCAGCAACATATAAAAAATTCAGCCGTAGTATGTTTATGCAATTTTCCATTTATTTCGTTTGTCATAGCTTAGTTTGTTTAACAAAACTGCACATTTTTGCTGCAAGGATCATGACACTAAGGCTACGGATTATCAAAAAGATGTGGATGAGGGTTCTGAGAAGACAACTCCTAGCAGGACCCCAAAATCTCCACAGAAGTCCTCCAAACGGCCAAAGACTGTGCCCTTCAAGGTGACCTTGTTGGACAGCTCGGAATATGAAGGTGGAATTGAGGTAAGCAATTAAAATGTACAAAAATTTATGGATGAGAGATATAGGGACAAATAATACTAATGTAACTTGAAATAAATAAGCTCATCAAAACTTATTGTGTTTTTACTGGCTAATATATTGTGTCTGTATTAGGTTTCCTTTGTATGTTTTTGCACAGTGAGACTAAAGAAAGCTTTTCCTACAATAAATGGTCCTCTTGATATAATATTTTTGCATAATGTATGAAAAGCATAAGTAACAGTTTCATATAATCATAGCAAGAAACTCAAATAACAAAGGCAGTAGTTAAATTGAATTTGTTCATGGAGAAGCACCTGTTAATTAATTATTTTCACCCTTATTATTATTCATGTGTAATTTGTCTTCGAGTGAGTATGAAATTGCACATGAATGCAAAGATCTTCACACATTTTCTCATGGCTTAATAGAGGGAATGTGTCAGACACGTACTTGCTAGAAATTACAAACTGGTGTGCCATGTGTTGGAGATACATAAAAAAAAAACAAAAAAACAAAAATTTTTACCTGGATATGTATGTGTGTTACAGGCATCATTGTGGAAAACGTGTTACAATCTTCAGGCGTGCTTTACCTCAAAGGTTATTTTGGTTCTTTCGTCTGTTTCTGTGATTACACGATGCAGGATACAGTCTCAACAAAAGGGCGGCTGTCTGTTCTCGACAAAAAAAGTGCTTGATGGAGCCCGGGAGGGGTGGGGGTTATATCTGGATAGGCAGAACTTGTCTGATGCCTTGTGTATACAGAAAGTGCTGTTAGTGACTGAGTGTGCCCATGAAGGACATGGATGACTGCGCGTGCACACACATATTATTGAGTACCAGTGGGTTTATCCCAGGCCATCTAGCTGAATGGACCGCATGCATATTCAGCCATTTAGCTCTCTCTGATCCATGCTGACTGAAGTAGCCTCTGTAGCATGACAGTGAGTTCCAGATACTTGGAGGGTGCACGTAAGGCCTTTTTTCTGGTTAAGTTTTTAATGTTCGTATTGATGGTGTTGTTGCATTTTTTTAATTTGTAAGGAATTAAGTGCTGCGGTGGGTTGGTGCCCCGCCCTGGGTGTCCCCTGCCCTGTGCCCTATGTGCTCTGGGATGGGCTGCAGGCTTCCCCGCAACCCTCACCAGGACTAAACAGTTAAGAGAATGAATGAATGAATGAATAAGTGACAGTTATGCACATGTTATAACAGTTATCCATATGTGTGTGTCTCTGTTCTGCAGTAGTATTACTCTCGACATGCTCGTTGTACCTGGGACTGCATGGTGATAAATACTGCTGATAACTTTATGCACACACTTACAGCTATTACAGGTCTTAATTAGCATCAATTATGAATTGCCCTCTTTTCTTACTTCATGTTGCACCAGGCACATCACATATAATCTTACCCATAGCCATTATAGCAGTTCAGATCATGGAAATATTTTAGGTGGGGACTCTTTTTATCTATATCTATTTATGCACTCCACTTAAACCCAATTAGCATCGTTAGACAGGAGATTAAGAGATAACACAAATCCACTACTGGATGTTGTAGAAGCAGTTTCCTTCTCTGTCTTATATTCTGGTGTCCTTCAAAGAGCAGCAAGATTTGCGCTCTGATCACATCACTTTCTGCTGGAAGGAGAAAGGCGGTGTCACATTGGGTGTAATTAACTCGCTCCTGATGAGACTTGATCTACTGCTCTGTCTTTTGTCTTATGGGGGAAAGTAGTGATTTCTCATTTGACTCTTAACCTGCTCAGACGTGCATGTTAGAACTAGGCAGAGATCAGCCTGTTGCTTTGATAGTTGCTGTTGACCTGTCCATGTCCCTTGCTGCCTCTGCACTTTATTCATGTCAGCGAAACTGGTTATTACCCAAGGACAGGCATTGTTTTCATGCTACTCACATCGCCCACGCAAGTGCTGAAATGCATTCTCGATCCACTGCTGAATGTATTAGCCTCAGCTTCTCCATGGGAAGGATAGTGTGTTTAAAAAAACATGATTTGTGGCAGCTGGATCGAAAGTTAAATTGAATCAGCTGCTTGCTATTGGGGCGTAATGTTTCCGAGGCATTGTGTGTTTGATCCACTGCACCTTAAGACATGCTTTTGGCCCATCTCTCGGGGACATACCGCTCTTCTATAAAATGATGGTGATATAACAGCAGTGAATCAACTCAATGGCTCCCCAGCGGAACCTTCTCTGCTTCCTTTTGGGACTGGAGGATGCATTATGCATCACGAGGGCTCATCACTGTGATGTTTCAGAGGGATGCCCGTCATCCCCTCAGCCAGAGAGCGAGGCAGCGTGACACTTTCCCTCCTGAACTTGCTTCAGGAAATTGGGGAACTATAAAAAGGCGATGATGCACACTACTTCTGTTGCCCTGGCAACGGCGGCTCTGTCTTCCTATCACCGAGGAAACCGGGCTCCCAGAAAGGCAGGCAGTGAAGTGCAATGTCTGCCCCAGAGAGCTGCAGACACAAATCAGTGGCTCCACCCTTAGACTAAAGATGCGCCGAGCCGGGCGTTGAGCTGGTCCAAGAGGCCCTTGTTCAGAACCACGCCTTTGTGTGGAGAGGTTTGTACCCCGCTGTCAATTTTTTACAGCTTCCTCCTCTAGTCACAGTGTCTGCCTTTTTGTGTAGACTCATCCATATGTATTTCACTAAATATTACTCTTTTTTTGTTGAATTGGAGTTTATTAATAACCAGTGTCAGCAATTATGCCGTTTTGCACATCATTCTCCTTCACTATTCAAACAAATGAATGTTCAGTTGATACAATCACCTAACAATGGCTTTAGCAAGCAGCGTAAAGCAATCTAAGGAAATTACTGAAACATGTATAAAAATGCTAATTAAAACTTAAAAATCAAACAGTGTACAATTTACTCTTAGAAATTAACACTAAAGAAGATTCTGTTGTGTAACATCATGGTAGTTAAATAATGCTAATAGTAATACACACAAATAAATTTAAATATTCATTTTTAGCAATTGCTGATGACTTCATGGATCATTGGTGAGAGAGTTTTGCTTGGTGGTGAGACAGTGGTGAGGAGCCTTATTGCTAGGTTAGCTTTGGAAAGAGTTCTGTCTCCAGGGCACAATTTTACGGACATCCTACGATGTCCAGGTACAAGAATCCCTTTCTTGGTCTTGTCAGTTGGACCGTCCAGAGAGTTATTGAATGAAATATCACCAGATTACATCTGTATAAGGTTTACTCTTGAAACTTCGACACCATTCAGAAGGCAGTCACGTTATTTAGTCATGAACAGAAAAAGTTACAAGTTACATCAGCCTAAAATCAAACCTTGGTCTCCTCTACACCCAAATTCTGCCATATATCACCAATATGCTGACTGATGCACATTATTATATATATATAATAATGTAATTATATATATATAATAACGTGAATAGTAAATATATATATAAACGTAATTGTGAGCATATTGTCAGTATGAATCTATTTTATATGATCATGTGTCAAAAAAACTTGTTGAAAATGTTTTCCTTTTATTCGTTTTTTATAGCTGTGGATGCGCATATTGAGAATAATACTGTGTTTGATGTTTCTCTGTGTACTCGGTTCAGGAGGTGTACAAGAGCGCTGAATACGAATGACGAAACTGTGCTTTTAATGCAGCATCGCTGTCAGCCATTGAAAGTGTTTTTTGTTCTTGACTCCGTGTCCTTTGTAGGACACCGATATATTTCCTTTGACTTCATGGGGAGTCTTGTAAGTCTCCAGATTTACGCTGGCTCACTTCAAAAACAGGTTTTGTTGATGTTTTTCAAAATACATTAAGGCAACGTTGGATTTGCACTGGTGGCATGACTTTGTTTTCCTCAATATATTTTATATATTTATGTGTTCAGAAACACGCTCGAGGACAGCAGCTTCTGGACATGGTGTGTGAGCATCTCAACCTGCTGGAGAAGGACTACTTTGGCCTGATGTTCTCCGATGCAGACAGCCAGAAGGTCAGGTTTTTATTTTTATTGCCACTTTCTGTTTTTTACTACTTTATTTTTCTTTGTCTCCTGGCTGAACATGATAATAAATGAAATAAAAAACTTGTTTTGCACTTTCAAGATATCCAAAGTGTAATGAAATAGGGGCTCTCCTTCACCACCACCAGTGTGCAGCGCTCACCTGGACGATGCCACGGTAGCCATGGTGCATCAAAAAAGCTCACCACACACCAGCTGTATGTGGGGAGGACAGGAGAACACAACACAGACAAATCACTTTATTGTTAAGAGGCTGTGATTGATAAGGCACATTGGAGAAATCTAACCAGGACATCTGGTAGTACTCTTACTTTTTACGAAGAACACACTACACTGGGATCTTAAATGATCACTGAGAGTCTGGACCTCACTTTTATGTGTTTTTTTCCTCCCAATGCTGGTGCCCCTTTTTACAGTACAATGTCCCTCTGAATGTACTGGGGCATTAGGACCCACACAGACTACAGGGTGAGCACCCCCTGCTGGTCCAACTAACACCAGTTCCAGCAGCAACTGTAGCTTTCCTGCATCGTCTCCCATCCAGGTACTAACCAGGCTCACCCATAGCTTTATGTGGACCAGCATACTTGAAGGCTGCATTTGAAAGTTGCTGGCTGTGTAGGTTTTTTCTTACACCAACTCACAGCTTCTGGAGGAGTGTGAATCATAGATAGTTCTTCCTGTTGCATGTACATTCCTGAGATCAATACTCCAGGCTCCGGTGTATGTATCTGCAGTTTTTTTACAACATAAAAAAAATTAACACAATATTTCAGCCACAGAGTGTTTTGAGGACGTTCTTGGCAGAAAAATATTCCCGACTTTTACTGGTGCAACACCAGATGAAAATATACAGTCTATGACATGGTTCTTTTCTAGAAAGGCTTTGTGTGAGGAATAGCAATATAGTACGAAAGCGATCAGTCCTGCTGAGGTCTGACCGTATCAGAGAAACCAAGAGCGAACCAAATTGTTGCAGTGATTTCTGACTGACAGCTGCAATTTAAATCCCTTTTCCTTAACACTGGGGGTTTTCAAGTGTCTTGCATATAAAAAAGAAAGGTACATGGCTGCCCCCTACTGCACCGTGAGGTGTACAAAGCTGCCAGTGCCATCACTCTTTTAGAAAAGACAACCACAAATACATCGCAGATTAACAGTTACAAGCAATCAAACCTCTTATTTCAACATATTGAAATAAATGGAGGCTCTGAGAGTTCTTTGGTGATTAACGTTGTGAAATTTCTGCTTGTTGTCAGCACCTTGTGGATTCTGGTGTCATGTTGGTGTTCAGTAAAGGCAGCAGGTCAGTGTTCAGTTAAGACAGCAGCTCGGTATTTGTAAAATGGCATTGTATTTGACATCCTGCAGCTGACCCTGTGTTCTGTCACTCTGCGCTCACTTAGTCGATGCAGTTACACAATAGACTTGGGTGTGTTACACTTTTTAAGCCATTCAACAATGACTTAGGGCTGTATTTGGCAGTTCTTGGACAAGAGAGGTAGTCACAATTTCAAAATTCACATATTTTGAAATTGTGAAAAACAGAGTTACTATGTCAAAACAATTGAAGATGAAACAAGCTGTCACTCAATCACTGTCCATCAGTGACTCAGTCACCGACAGCATCTTTCACATTTCAGCTCCATATACTTTCCTTCACGTGACATTTTTACCTAAAGTACGTTCAGGTGATGTTACCCTATACAGATGTTTAATCGAAAGTACTTTCCCTGTTTCACAGAACTGCGGTAAATATGATGCAATAAACAAAACCATCCAAATGAATCAGGCCCATTAACCTATGACCATAAGAGAGCTTGAATCTGATACTTATATTCCATTTTTACTCATATGCAGTATGAAGTAAGCATTGAAATGAAAATACGTTGTCATTTTGATTTTTTTGTACTAATGAAGCTATTAAAATAACCACTGTCATTACTGAGACAATGTCACGTTTTCCTGTAGAAGGTTAAATAGCAGCTGTGTTCCAAATAAAAGATGAGAAAAAGTCAATGGGAAGGGGACAGAATACAAAAGAAATGTTAGGGATGTAGTTAAAGGCATTAAGCTATGAGTGAATTGAAGTTAACAAGTGCTGAAACTAGCCTTAGTAAAACAAATAAGTATGTGTTGTGTAAAAATAGCAGGAAAGGAAAACATTTGACGCAGCCTTAGAAGACGTGTGAAGAGCATCTCCTCCTCCTGTTTCGATCACTCTGTGCTTGAAAGCCGGATAATCGTGTGTGTTTGCTGTAATTGTGGTAATTATATCTCTGGTGGTCAAGATTTAGCCTTTAGAAAGCACTGAATGTGCCAGGCTGACATGGAGAGGCACAGTAATTGGGAGTTTTAAACACTCTTCTTCTACCTTATTGAGAAAGTATTAAATGTAAAGATCTGACCTGCCTGTTGAGGGCCCATGATTGAGGGTTACATTTCTAGGGCTTCATAGGAGTTTGGAGAGAAGAATTAAGTTAAAGGCGAACATTATTTTCTGCTTCACCCCCTCTTTGTCTGCTTCTCCAGAGTTGTTCTAACTGACATATTTCTGGTAGTTTATTATAATTATGTCATACCTAACCACAATTATAATGTGAGTATATACAGATATAATTATTGACAAAAGTAGGGTCCTGTGTTGATGGTCATTACCTGCAGAACGGGACAGTTCAAATAAAATTACGTCAAATGTGACCATTTGTAATGAGATAGAGTGACATGGTGCATGTATTCTAGAGCACATACAGGTTAGAGAACCAGCATGCACAATGTTCCCTAGAAAGGTAAAAGGAGTGATTATTAGAGCTGAATGACCCCACAGGGGCCTCGTCTGACCTTAAACTGAGTAGGTGTGATGAAAATTTCATTTCTGAGTCTGTCGTGCACAGTTCTGAAAATTGGTTTTATGCTGTCTGGGGAAGGTTTATTCCAGTGTTGCTTTGTAAACTGACAGAGTTATTGCTTACTGAAAAGTGGTCATGTTGAGCTGTTCTTGATTAATCATGCACCAGGCTGACACACACAGCATTTACCCTGAGGTAGCTGAGGAAGTGATATATGTCAAACCAACTGGTGAATTTTTTCCTTGACACTTTCCCCTTTCTGCCTTCTTGAGATGAGTGCTGGTAGCTACAATTCCTCCTGACAAAAGAGGTGCATAAACACACTTGGCTTGTAGAAGCGGAAGCGATGTCATCAAATTTTACAGTAACCATAAAGTGTTTCTTTGTATGCTTTTGTCTCTTTGCAAAGAACACTGTTTTTATATGTCCAGAAAATCATTTTTGAATGTCATGGTGAGGATATTGCTCAGTTCTCAACGTGCCAGAAGTTTGCAACAAATCATACCTTGATTGGCAGAGAATGTTGTTACAGAAACTTACTCTGGCAGTTTTGGTAATGCAACCCTACAGTAATTTGGCATTACAGTAGAACAGCAGCAGATGCCTACTTCAGAACTCCTGTCTACATGTTAAGAGCCCCAACAAAAAAGGCAACTTTTATTCTTCTGACAGGCTACTACAAGGAAGCACACACACTAAATTCACATTTACTCATTTAGCAGACACATTTATTCAAAGCAACTTACAACGTTTCACATACGTGTTACAGCAATATTGATTCTTTGCATGTAACCCATCCCCTGGGGGAGCAGTGGGCAGCCGCATGCAGCACTCTCACAGCTACTGTTTGAGTGTCTTGCTCAAGGACACACCTGGCCAGGCTGGGATTGGAACGGAGAGACGTCTGTATCCCTCCGTGATGTTCTACCCACTGAGCCATACCTGAGAATGTGTCTCTTTGGTACTGACATGAGTGCTTGTTCCTTTCTTGCAGAATTGGTTGGACCCATCCAAAGAAATCAAGAAGCAGATGCGCAGTGAGTGTCTCCATAGTTAGGTTCATGTACACTGTGACCCTTCCTCACAGTTTCAGACAAACAGAACAAACCATGAATGAGGAAAGTGATTATATGCAATCTGTAATTTTTGCATAAAATGATAATGCTGCCCATAAACTAGCAGCTGCCCAATATCTCTTGTTTTCCCTGTGCAGAGCACTTGTTTCATGCAGTGTTATAAGGAGTATGTTTCAGAATGCCTGTGTCTCATTGGCAGTTTTTGATGTGTTTGTGGGAGACTCACATAGGTCATTTGATCCCAATGAAGAGTCCGGATCTTGTGGACCTTTAATTTCCTCTTTGTGCTTCTTTCCTACTGTCTTTTAGCTGCTCTCTGGCACTTTGCCTTTGCTGTCAAGTTCTATCCACCTGACCCTTCTCAGCTCACAGAGGACATCACAAGGTGGGTGGTGCGGCCAAGCTAACGAGGCTGAGAGTGGCATGAGAAAGCTTTAAATGGGCACGGATGACAGGAAAAGAATAGCAGGGAGCTAAGCCTAAGCAAAGATAGCATGGGTAAGCATGGGTATGGCACTGATAAGGTTGTCATGGGCAAAGGTTTCACAGGGCAACTTTAAATTAAAGCAAGGCTAGTGATGAAACAAGCTAATGTGGACAAAGTAAGCACTGGAAAAACCAACAAAACGAAAGGATGCCCTGTGGCTCACATGAGCTAAGCTTACACAAAGTTAATGTAAACGTGACCAGCACATGTAGGGCTTTTAAGAGCAAATAGTGTGGCAAAGGCTAGTGTGGGCAAAGCTAGCCGAAGTAGGGAAAAGCATGCAATGGACTGGCTTGCCACCACTTGTGACTAGAAATGCTGACCATCTTTTAGTGGACCTGTATTGCTGGGCATTATCACTTGATGATGTGACAAATGTTAGCACTGCCAATAGCACACAGCTCTTGGTGTTCTCCCAGCTGTTTGTGCGTGCCAACGCCTGCACTCAGACAGACCGGTGTGTCCGGCCCTCTCTCCCTCTCTCAGGTACTACCTGTGTCTGCAGCTGAGGGACGACATCCTGTCAGGGCGCCTTCCCTGCTCTTTCGTCACGCACGCCCTCCTGGGCTCGTACACTGTGCAGGCTGAGCTCGGAGATTATGACCAGGACGAGCATGGCTCCGACTACGTCTGTGACTTCCGCTTCGCTCCCAACCAGACACGCGAGCTCGAGGAGAGGGTGATGGAGCTGCACCGCAACTACAGGTGTGACCCCCCTGCCGTGGAGCCTTTGGGCTGAGCAGGGCACCTGCCAGAAAGCTGTAAGGAGTTTACAGCAAGGATGCTGATCTTTTGTACACTTCACTGTGTTTCTGTCACTTTCCATATTGTTTCAGTGTGTTGTGGGTCGCCAAAAGGGTCAGGCAGATCTGTCCCTTTCCCTTTTCATGGTACAACTAACACATATGTTGACAAATTGAATCATACTGTCTTGGCTGTCTATAAAGACCTGATACCAGAAAAGCCCAGTCAGGATTTGGCTGCTGTATCCACCTTCTATGGCAGGCAGCCAGGTGCACAGAATCTGGCTTCGTACTAATTCACTAACTTGCTGAGGGAGTCTTCTGGAGGACACCTTAAAATCGCTCTTTGCTGTTGTGTCTCAGGGGGATGACTCCAGCAGAGGCAGAGATTAACTTTCTGGAGAACGCCAAGAAGCTGTCCATGTATGGGGTGGACCTTCACCATGCCAAGGTATCTTCTTGTTGTGTGGACTGAAATATCCCTCATAAGCCCTGATGACCCATTAGACATTTTGGACCTTTCAGTTGACTTGACATCTACCAGTACCCTCCATTTTCATTCTTAACACATCTTGTCCCATGCAAACGCTTGTGTGGGACAGGACTCGGAAGGGATTGACATCATGTTGGGCGTGTGTGCCAATGGGCTGCTGATTTACCGGGACCGCTTGAGGATCAATCGCTTCGCCTGGCCCAAAATCCTCAAAATCTCATACAAAAGGAGTAACTTCTACATAAAGATTCGCCCAGGAGAGGTGAGTGTGATACCGTTATAAGAGAGCTCTGTTGGTGATGGAACTTCCTTGTACTCTCTGACATTTGTTTATCATACAAAGATGCTAAAATGTGTGTTATTAGGGGACTATAGCCTGTAGCTAGCTAGAACAAGCTAATGGCCTATGATGGCCTATGACTTACCATAGCTGCTAAAGATGACAGTAGGAGCTCCGCTCTGATTGTACACTAGAGTTGCTGTGACGGGAGACCAGGGAGGAGGCAGTAGGGACTCGAAGAACTTGGTCAGTGGAGAACTGTACTGCCTCTGTTCTGCAGGGCTGCTCCTCAGCTCCAGCAGGATAGCCATGTTCGTTCCGGCTCAGCGCAGCGACGGAAACACACACAGGGCGTCTGTGAGAGGCAGCATAAAGAAGTCTTTTTATTCAAGCTGCACAGCTGCCAGCATGCTCAGAATAGCTGCAGAAAAAATGCAGATACATGAGTGAAGCGAAAGTACCATGCTTGGGTTTAAGGTCGATAGCTATAAACGGCTCACCCCGTCTTGGAAATTCAAGGGGCAGTTTGCAGGACTGGAATGAGATCTGGGAAAATCCTCTTGCAAATAGATTTTGTTACAAGTGGAATGGTATTTCTTTTTTTAGGGGTTTGTTTGATTACAGTGGAACACTTAAGTCAAACATTGTGACTGCTGACCTCCTGTTGTTTTTCTTGTAAGCCCAATAACTTTCTCTGTTCGTGGTAAAATCTTAACTTTTCTGTCTCTGGACATACTGTAATTATCTTGGTACGGTTGAGATATAATAGCTTTCATAAGAGAACAGTCATACTTTCCACATATGTGGCTTACATTTTTTATGAATTATGACACATGACTTCAGCATTTAAGGTTAAATTTACCTTTATTTTCTGTTTTTGAAGAGAATGTTATTTTTACACTATGTATGAAAATTAGAACTTTTATGGATTTGCTTTGTGTATGAATTTGCAACTAATTTAATAAGTATAATAAATTCTGGAAAATGCATTTTTATTTCATTGTTTTAGTTTAGTATAGTATAGGCATTTAGTAGTGTTTTGGAAAGGTAGGCCAAAATAGCTCTTGTATTAAAGACAATTGTCAGGACACACGGGACAACTGTCCGTATATTTTTCACCCCACATTCAGTATGAACAGTTTGAAAGCACGATTGGTTTCAAGCTACCTAACCACCGTGCTGCCAAGAGGCTATGGAAGGTCTGCATTGAGCACCATACCTTTTTCAGGTAGGTAAACCTCACCTCTGTTCTTCAGGTAGGAAGATAACTTGAATATATTGTCATGGCACCTCTCTCTTTTTCAGTGCGATAACTATATTGTTCCTTAGCTACTAAATTTATCTTTAATTTGTTAGGATAGACAGATATCTACTTCCTTTCAGGTTTTCTTGTCTTCAAGTAGAACATTTGCTTTATTTTTGCAGTTCTGAATGTACTCCACAAGTTTTACCTTTTTAAAATTTCCCAGGTACATCTCTGTACATTTATTTGTACAGTAATTTGGACCTTAATGTGACACCTACAATTCTGTCAGTCTTTTCTGCTGTGCAGACTCCATGCATACTCATCACTCAGTGCACTCTGGTGCACAGAATACACTGCCCCCTTCTGTACAAAAAGTGCATGGCACCCTTCTTCTGAACAAACACTACATGTTACTAAATAAATATGCATACTCCTGTTCAGACACAAGACTCAATTTGTAACAGGACAACAGACAAAGCAGTATCCAAATAGCATGACATGATGCAAAAATTATATGATTTATCAGGGCAGTGTGTAATTGCAACAGTCCAAGGAGATGGTAATGAATGAAAAGAACCCTTGGATCTGGCTGTAGGTAGACTGAAAGTCAGTGCAGCAGAAAGTGTTATTGTCAGGTAGTGATGTGTTCTACCTGGGGCTGGAACCCCAGTTTATATACTGAGTCATGGAGTGCAAACTCTTCAAGGCCATGAAATAATGTTTTACTTGTATAGCAGCACACTGCTGTGCAGAGAGCAGATTTTTCATTAAAGTCTTTCTCTTCTTTTGGCCAGTGCCCAATTGGCCTCATTCTTGTTTTTTAGCTTTTCCTGCCTCAGGTTTTGCTTGGAGTGTTTACTTTCTCTTTCTTGTTATGATTTGCCATTTTTGTGGTACTAAGAATTTGGGGTTTGTGGAATTTACCCAGTGTGAAAAAAGGGAGCAGTGTTCTTTTGGGACAATTTCTGGTCAGTTTTTTTACATGAGGGAAAGGCCAAGAATTTTCCCACGCTGCAAAGCTAATTTTCCCCTTGGGCACATTGATCCACTCAGAATGAACTGCAAATGGGGCAAGATGCAGAAAACATGGCAGTTTTTAATGCAGTTTTTGATTTGAGTACTAACCACCTACACACACACACACACACACACACACACACACACACACACACACACACACTCGTTCTCTCTCTCTCCTTTTCAGGCTTGTGTCTCCTGAACCTCCTCCTAAGGGCTTCCTGGTGATGGGTTCCAAGTTTCGTTACAGCGGGCGGACGCAGGCCCAGACGCGGCAGGCCAGCGCCCTCATCGATCGTCCTGCCCCCCACTTTGAGCGCTCCACCAGCAAGAGGTACCTCCTGTCACGCAGCCTGGATGGAGGTGGGTATCTGTGCTTTTGTCAGCCCCCACCCTGTTTTTCTCCTCTCTGTGTCATGCAGTTTCCTGTTCTTTGAAGTTTATGCCTGACTAATCCCCCTCTCTGCCACTCTAATCCCTCCCCTCCAAATGGACTGATCCACCCCATGACCAGCTTTGCGTGTTTATTTATGGGAAATCTGTTTATTCCTGGATGACCCATCAGTGTTGGGCATATCAAAATTTCTGTCCAGATTTGTATATAAGAGAGAAAGTCAAAGTAACGGAGATATACAGCTTAGCACAGTTTAGCAAAGCTAGCATTCAGGATAAGGTCATCGTACCCAGTTTTTACCACATTGTTTCAGTTTTGTGCAGTACTTTTGTCCTGTCCCAAAAGAATAGTTTGTTGATTGGTTATGCAAATACAGAAGTTAATCTTCATAACTTTGTACTGAATAGATTTATTTACATTTCAGGTCACTCAGTGCTATTCTAATACTTCATCTATTCTAATTCTGATTTATACTTAATTAAGTCTCAGTTAGGACTAATGTGTGTTTCAGGATAAACGGTGCGATAAATAATTACAGAGCTGTACTTAATTAAACTGTAGTGTTTTTTTTACTCTTTTAAAGAGTTTGAACATCTGTCATCAGCGACAGATGTATGCTCTATTCTCAGAAACATTTCCAGAAGATCTTTATTAAAAGTGTAACATTTTTGAACTCGCTATGAATAATGCTGTCAAATTATCTCCAGTGTATGTGATGATATGATGTTCTTCTACTGTCTAATTTATCATTTCTTTACATGGACCTTTTGACAAAAATGTAGATCATCCCAAAATAAATCATTAATAGATGTCCTCTGGGCAGGGAATGGCGTAACGTGAAATGTGATTAAAATTTTTGAATGATTTTGGCTGCATTAACTACATTTTGAATTTCCAAGGATGAATGTGATTTCTAATTATCAAAAAAGTATTTAAATCAATTTATAACCATCATTATTATATGATTGCTGCATTCCTTGGTTTTCTTGATCAGTTCATTTCCTCAATTTTTATAATGCAGTACACATTGTAACCAATCTTAAAAATTGTAATAATATTTATTGCAGAGATTAAAAAGGATTAAATAAGATACCATACCATGCAAATGAGCCACATTAACATTGAGTGGACTAATTAACACAAAGATATTAACTTGACTATAAGAGCTAAATGCTTCAATTTGATTTGGTAAAATGTCCACCTATAATGGGGGAAGTTGGCAACTGCTTTGGAATAAATCCTATGTATATAAT
>JABJVR010003342.1:0-16042 GCA_025773905.1 Chitala chitala | reverse complement strand
CCCCCCCCACCCCCCCCCCCCCCCCCCCCCCCACACACCCCACCCCCCCCCCCCCCCCTGCCCCCTTCTGCCCCTCCCCCCCCCCGGGGGGGGGGGCGCCCCCCCACGACGCAGTTTTAGACAAGTGGAACACAGGCGTTTATTTTTCACCAGTTTGATTTTTGGGTCACATGCCAAACTGACTGCATGTGCAAGTTTCTGTACCAACTGCAACCATAATAAGCGGTAGTACTAGGGAAGTACAGGTGTTCGACTAGATACACAGTTATTTTTGACCATGTCAGAATGAAAACTAATGGAAACTTCTGAATGGCTATCCAGATGGTGTACTCCCAAAGACAGGCCAATCCAGACGCAGAAGAGAGTATAACAGCTTGGGGAGTCAAGGGGTGGGCACAATCCCACTGCGGACAGGATGTTTTTCCCACATCCATGTGTGAAGCCATTAGACTACACAAGCACACAGGGGTGCACTTGCCATGGTGACAGCTGCTTACAGTGTAGAGAACAGTGCAACACAGGATGGGGGAGGCAACTCGCATGCTAATGTACATTAGTTAGCACTACCAAGCAAGCAGGATTTTACACCAAGATCCCTGAAATACAGAAACCTTTATGACAATAATGCAAATATTGGTCAGGTCAAGGTGACAAAGGTATAAGTTTTTTTCTCAGTGTCTGTAGCCAAGTGATTTTGACAAGCAGCATGGAAACAGACAACAAGGGTTTTAAACTGACCTACACACCTAGAGGGACATGTTTCTCTCTAACACCGAGGATGGCAAAAGCATTACTTCACATTGAAGGAAGGCTTGAAGTGTTCTATAAAACACAAGATCTGGGCAAACCCCTCCCTAACCTCACGATGTAGACTACAATATCGACCATCGATACCACTTCGTCCCAGGGTTATTCCTCTGACTCTCACTGTGCACGTGTGTGTGTGTGAGAGAGAGTGAAGGAGAGAGAAAAAGAATCCAAAAACTGAAACTGCCACACACAGTAAGTACTGTATACATCTGCGATTAACAGCTGTCTGAAAGTCTCATGTGAGGATTCAAACCATTTAACCATTTTTTAAACATAGGACTCACCACTGAATAAAGGATTGCTCCAAAATGGTTTCCAAACTTTATCAGAATAATAAAAAAGACATTCTTTGACAAAAGCATGAGGTGGTATCACAAACCTTAGGGTTCAGAGCACACCAACAGTTTCTAAACTTACAAACAGAAGCACTTCCCAACACTAATCATGCATACTTGTTCAGAAGAATCTGACTGAAATGTACTTTTAAAGAGCACAGAGGCTCATACGTACGCATGACATGAGCATGGGAATACTACCTACAAAAACCCCACACAAGCATAGTAAGAGCAGGCAAACTCCATGCACAGTATGTGAGTCTATAATTGATCCTATGACCCCAGGCGTGAACACAAAAACCTATTAGCAAACTCTTTGAGATATAGAAATTCACTATATAGGCTGACTCTGCTGTGCTTTGGTTTATGGTCATGTGGTTTTTATTCTAGCTCCTAAATCCATGCAACCCCAAATCTCCAGAGTGCAGGAGATTTGTATATTAAACCAGTGGGGGGGTGTTGCAGAAACTATGTTACTGTGACTGCAAACGTGTTCCTGGTGGTGTTCTGAGCACAGAAAGACCTCAAGAAAAGGCCTGAGATATTGAGATACATTGATATCAGTGTGCTTCAGCGGCACGATGTCTAACAATGATAAAACACAAAGAAACAGTAAATGGAGGATCACACCACGAGAGGGAGGGGTAAGCATAGACAACCTACCCTAAAAAAAGTAAACACCTTTATGCTCATGGAAAATGTGAACTGAGCTAAGCAAACTCATCATCATTCTGTGTTGGCAGGAGTCACCAATCCACAGGAAACTGTCCCTAGTATAAGAACAGGAAACTCTAGATTTAACTTCAGAATGTGTAATAGCCCTACCTCACAAACCTATATGCCTCACCTACAAAATACAATGTTTACAGTGTCCTTCCTGACTGTCACAAAACTGTTCTCAAACAATGGCTTCAAATGTAATTATACAGTACTTGTTATATGTAGTACCCCTTCTTATGTTTACACTGCCCCCTATATGTACAGCCCCTGTGACTGTGTTGCACTGTGGTCCTGGAGAAACGCAATTTTGTTGGTATGACAATAAAGGCCACTTGAAAACAGTACCAGCCTGGGCACAGGAAGCCAGCAGAGAAGTTGTCACCTTGGAATATGACACAAAAACAGTGCAAAAATGACAACTGTCTGTGCACTCACTCGATGTCATCAAGTGTGTCAAATGTTATTTGATTGCATTATGGACACTAACTTAGAAAAAATAATAACAAACTTGTGACACTTAGCTTTTCTTCTAAAGCAGGACGCTTGCCACAAATCGGAAAAGTTTTAAGCATGCTATAAAAGCTGACGAGCACATCTTTGTCACAAGACATGCAAACTAGGACCACACCTAATTGTGGCCAAGTGTACCTGCCATCTATTATGCATGCATTCCATGCCATTGATACCACATGCTGTTGGAATGCACAAATTAGCCACGTCTGCACCAGCCACACCTATTTGATGTACATCACCAACAATATCCAAAAGACACTTCTGTATTCTGATCGAAGAAAAACCACGACAGCACTGTTCCAGACCATCTGAATCATACCTCAGGAGTGCTCCCAAAAATCAACCAAAAATGGGACACTGGGAAAATAGAAGAAATATAAGCTTCCTACAGCTATCCAATTTCTACTTCTCCCACCAGCTATTAATGTACTTTGGATGCAAACAGTGCTTCCTCTATGGGAGTGGTGGACCAACATCCCATAAGACATTGCACTGCTGGGAGACAAACACAGAAATCAGCTCAGACTTGGTGTCACTAGGCCTGCCCCCTTCTTTCTGCTTAATTCTGGTCTTGTCAGTCTTGTCACTCAGCCATCACATTCGCCTCCTGCCTACCCAGCAGTGATCAGTGCCAGATAAACCAGGACACCTTGAAGGGTCAGTAAGACAATGGTATCTGAAGAGCTGCATGAACTTGATGTGGCAGTCACCATTGGCTTTTTATTTATCATCTGTCAGATGATGAGAACCAAATGCAATAACAAGAGCTGGCCACAGGGTGGCAAACTGAAGCCCCTGTCCTTTTACACCTCCTGCAGTGGGAGCCCACTAAGCTGCCGGAAGCAGCTGGACCTCCTCAGACCAACTCTCGTCTTCACATGCTAATGCTGCCTTGTTCACCCCCAACCTTGGAGTTTTGCTGTGCATTTTGCTTTTTATTCCAAATGAGTTCTTAACTGGCCTTAACTGATTCTGAAAGTAGTACAGCATTCATTTCATGTTAAATTGAACTGAAAAAAGAAAAAAGAAAAAAAAAAAACACTAGAACATTTTTGCCTATAATCACTAAAAGGCTCGATTAACCAAAATTAAGCAAAGTATTTTATTACTGTTCAAATCCAATAACACAATAATGAAAATTTCAGAAACAAATGTTAAATTACCAGATGTAATTAAATCTTTAATTAAATCTGCCCATGTATGTAGTGTTACATGTTTCCCCCAATTTCCTAAAAGTCTGAACAAGTCTTCAGTCTAGTCATTCCTTTCTCCAAATTTGTCTGATTTTCAACGTGTCTACATTAAAGTTGAGAGGCAGTATAGAACAGTTAGCAAAGGACCACGGTTTTAGCTATTAACAGAGCCAGGATCACTCAACAGTGGACATGCCAGCAAAACACATACTCTGCACAAGAGACAGGCCACATTTTGTGAAACAACTGAAAACTGACTATACTGAGGTCACTGAGCGCATAGCGATGGCTATTTGGCACCAAACCACAATTACAAAACCCAGATACGACTTATGAATATCTCCTATTTCTGATTTTAAAAAGGCAGTACACCAGTAGTCTGGCCCTGACAAAAGCACTTCCATCTCAGATTTTCATGGAAAGAGACTGTATCTCATTAATGGATGGTCTGCAGGGCCACAGGGAAACCAGTGTCTGCCCTTGGGGCAGGAAGAAGACAGAGCCCCATCCAGCCAGCCTTTATCAAACAAAACTGCAGTCAATTAACTCTCTCACTCCCAGAACCCAAAGCCATATATGCCACAAAAAACCAGAGGTTCTTTGCAGGCTTCATGTGTCATAATGTCCCAGGAAAATGGCAAACTCATACATGTGAATAGACAACACCTGTGGGGTCTCTGGAGACTTCAACTTACACTGGTCAAATCACCTGCCAAAAAACCCTCTCAACTGACATCCATCACCACTGATGTTGACACATCCCTGTTATACAGGTTCCAGATTTGGACAATATTTGGTTAACCCAAGAGGGAGGTATTGGAGTTAAAAACCACTGGCTGAGTTATTACACGGCCTAGGGAAAACTGCCAAGTTGTCAGTCACAACTGCTGTAAATACTTAATTTTTGTGTGTGCCCCTCAGCTAATAGATGGCAGCAATAGCTTTAGAAAGCAATCCAAGCAGCACAAACAACTGCAACCACAAACAGGATGTAAACTCAGAATTTTATGACATTTTGTTAATGCCAGCTGTTACAAACTGTCAAATACAAGACTTTTCAGAAGACCCTAGATCTAGTCAACACAAGTGTCAAGGGCATTTCCTGTCAACTAAGCAAAACTCTATGGTCAATCTAAGTAAATGAAACCGTATGTCTAATTTCATAATTTCTACAACTAAATTCTAAATACAGCAACTCTGACAAGATTCCTAATACCTTACAAGAGAAGAGCAGACAGAGCACTGATGCATAAAGGGAGAAACAGAAGCCAAGAGCAACCTCACTAGGATGTGCCCCCCCCATCCCAGCAACCCCCCAGAGGGGAAGGTCATTCTGAAACTACTGCTGCAATTGCTTACAAGCGGGAAAACCCAAGTCTGTTTACCTCATTAGTGTTTCTGGGGAAACCAGAGCTGACACTGAACACAACCATACTGAAAATTAGAACATCATCATGGACAAACTGCACAACCTATTCCAACATGCAGTCGTCTTTCCACAAGGTTCACATTCCAACATCTAACAGTGTATAGTTTGTCTTAATGATGTTTCTGTGGCACAGGAAAATGGCTTGCAGAGATAAAAATCAGATTGTCATTGGTTAAAATTAATGGTTAACATGTAAACCTATACAGAATTCTACAATCAACACAAACAACCTAACACCAAGAAACACGTATTTCAGATCGTCTTCATCAATCTGACCTTCCTCCCTAAAATCAAAATATCTGTACCCTGTCTTGCTCTGTGGACTTATAGTCTAAATTTGCTACATTTTTAAACTGGAGCTTGTATCAAAGACTTGCTCAGTCACCGATTTCCTGTATACTGCAATAACATTGGCTGGTTCCCCATTTCAGGTTTTGTGTCATTTGTATTTGTGAAGAGTTCACTGGATAAAATTTCACTTTCCAGGAATGTATTAAATGGGTACCACCATTTTAGGTCTGACCAAGACCGCATGTAAACGACAGACACTTTCAAAATGTGGGTAAGAGGAATTCCATAGTGGGCCTATGAAGTCAGCAGATAATGTACCGCTTGTTTGACAGACGGGAAGAGGGCGTGTCGTTTCAAGAGAGATGGCGCATTCCTTGATTGACAGCGTCGTTCATTTTAATCAAAACATTGACAGGCACCTCGAGACGATTCAAAACGCGAAATCGGTCAGGTGCATTGAAAACTACCCCTACAATGTCATTATAAAACTGCATATTGGTCAAGTTCCCCAGAGGTACATGTAAGACGGCTGTCACTAGTTTTTAACCCCTCTCCCCATTACCATGTCGTTGTTTATGTCGCTCACTAAAATGGCAAGGAAATTCGGTGTGACACGTTAACAAAGAACAGCATTTTGCTATGATGTAATTTTGCCGGCTAGTACCCATGAAACGCTCCAAGCAGGATTAGGAGGATAGAAATTTCTGGTTAGGTTCCTTAGGCATCTCACAGTCACATTCTTTACCGAGTCCACACAAAATTATGAAGAGCAGCCAACTTTAAAACCCAACAGCATCGCCTGCAGAAATATTAGGAAAAGTTCATATTTGGCTCTCAAGTTACTGTAACTTTTCTCTTAGCTATCTGTTCGAAAGTAGGCAACTGTTATATACACGTATATCCGCATTTAAAACAATTTCCACCCCATTTCATTCCACATAAAACTAACAGATCTTTCAATCTATTTCAAGTAAAACGTGGCCAGTAGTTAGTCATTACCCGCAAACTTTGGGAGAAAAAAAAACATAATCCATTCCACATCTACAGACGACCATGTTGTTAACGTTTCCACAGTTTGCTTCATGCAGCTCGCGTGAAACAACGGTTTTATTACGAGTTTTTACTTCAGGACCGTTTTACACCTAACTCGCCTCGAGCCGCATTAGGCGCCAGAAAACGCCAGCCGGCTCTGCGCGTGCTGACCCGCTTCACCAGTTTCACCGTCCTCGAGCACCGGCGCGCCACGCGCACGCCGCTTCCGCCACATCTCCTCGCCCAAAGCCGCGGGAGAACCGGCTGCTAAACGCTTCCCCTGTTCTGCGTTTTGTCCGGCTGTTTTAACCCGGCAAAGCCCCGAACAGACGATCTTGTCATCAGCGTTTCCCTCCACACAGTTTGATAAGTTTTAAATGAACACTGACGCAACTGGATAAGTTTGGGCTGCTTCTTATTTTACATTATTACACAGAAAAAATAAGGAGTAACTTAAAAATAAGAATTAAAAAGTAATTCTTACCCATTTGAGCCCGCATCTCCTTCAGAGACGTTGTGCCTTCCGCCATTTTTTTTAGTTTTTTTTAAGTCTTTAAACGTCACATAGAGGCGCGCGGGGCTCGGGTACGTGGACAACTCAAGGTGGAATAAGGAAGGACGGATGCCCCCTACTGGATCAATTATTTAAACTGCAGACTGTGCAGAGTCAGCTATCTTAAAAGAAAGTACGCACTTAATCGGAATTTGGAACATCATTATAAATATTATGTGAATGTGTCCAGATGTCACTGACGCATTTTACATTGCAGACTGGTGTAGACAAACAATGCACACCATATTCACATGATCTCTAGCGCAATTAAAGCGTCTGTTTAATGGTAATGTATGGCTGTTTTTTTAATTTCGCTTCCAAGAAACTTGCTGCCATAACGACGAGAGAGGCGATGTCTCGCAAGAGGACCCTTGCAACCTAGTTAACATTTCAAAAGGCTCTACAATCACTGCCTGAAATATAGATTGTAGATAAAAGCATAATCGGTTTCACTTTGCCAGAATCAAATATGACACATTAAAGGCATACTGCGACACATAAAGCCAAATATGAATGTACAAAGCCACGAAAGGTACAAACTCATTTGCTGAGCTCACCTGGGAATATTAGAAAACAACTACAGAGCTCGACGTTAGTATAAAGTAATTTTCTTATTTTCATCCTAAATGTGTTAGAAATAGGCAACCTAGGACACACAAGTGTACATGTATCCTAAACTCCTAAAATACTCCATCCCCACGACAGCGCTTAAATGATCTGACAGAAACATAACGGAATGTGTGCTTTCATGTAAAGGCAGCTGTGTGGACATGTGATCTTTATTTCATGGACCCACTTCAGAATGTAGACTCCACCTAGGCCAGGTGGATCAGCAGTATTGTCCCGTTTCCACAATCACACACTCCAACACGATTGTTGTAAAAATAAGGCCATTTCATACACACCCTATTCCACTCTTTCTCTCCTTAGAGCTCTGGATCATCCCTCAAATTTGTCATGCATTTTTAATGACAGATTATAGGTCACTTTGGTTCGGGTTCAGTTACATACTCACCTTAATAATTCAGCAGTGCCACTGTTATTTAACACTCAGGCATGTAGGATGTGTGTATGCGTGGAAAAAAGGAGTGGTGAGATAGAATGTTAAGGGATTTTTGCATGTGAATATGTGTGCATTGGAGGAAAAAGCGAGCTAAAAGAATTACGGCAAAAAGAGGGTAGGCAAGAAAAAAAACATGTCTCTCGTCATGTTGAAAATTACTAAAGATTTTCAATTAGTCTTGGAGGCCAGTAGGGAGTGTGCCAGTTGAGGAGTTGGTCTTGTTATGAAAACAGCAGACTGCAGTAGTGGTAGAGGTCACAAGAAGGGCAGTGATGAAACAACAGAGCCGAGGTAAGCACTCAGCCTGAACTGCCACAGGGAAATGCAAAAGAATCTTCAGGAGCAGCTAAATAATGTAGTGTAAAGTGATACCTGACCCTTTTATTCAAGCTGATTTTCAATGCTAACTGTTCATGTGGCCCATTATCACCATGGGAGCTTGCTGGTCAGGGCTGCCGTGACAGTGGATGGAGAATCCCATCTCAGATGGGAACTGAACCCACTCTTCTCAGTCTAAAATCACAGTCAAGCGAGCCCAAATATGAGGTGTTAGGACCACCATAGTGGACTTGTGGGCTTTACATGACTGGCAGAGAGCAGTGTGTGTCCACTTTGTTAGGTGTGAAGGTCCACCTATGCGAGTGTTTCCTGAGCACAGCTCCTGTCCTCTCTCTGTTGCCCCATGGCCAGGTGAGCTTCAGCTCCATCCCATCCGAGTGGTCCGAGCACTGTCATCAGCATTCTGCCCTGTGAGCAGACCCAGGTGCATCCTGGCCACAGCGTCAGGGCAGGGCAGTGAGGCAACAGCCCGGGCCAACTGGGGCAACACAGTGCTGGTAGAGGTGCGGAGGTACTGGAACAGCTCCTGGAAGCTGCGTACATTGCCTAGGATCTCAGGTGGGACCCCCAGAGCGTGGCCTAACCTCCGCACACAGCCCCCACGGACCCCTGCATCCAGCAGCAGTGAAAGGTCATGCACCGTATCATAGTCAAGGTCCTCCAGTGAATGACCTGGACACAGAACAGATAGCATGCACATCCACAATCAGCTGAACATCTGACTTTTGATATGCATGTCCTGAGGTAATGAACAAATAAGTTTATGGTTTAAAGTCATACTTACCTTAATGCTCACTTAGGTAATATCACCACCCACAGTCACACTAGCAGTTCATTACATGGCAGATGCCTTTATTGAAAGTGGAAAAAAAATTGACAAAATAATAACAGCCTACCTGCTGTCTTTGTACAGATGTCCTGCAGTTTAAGCTCCATCTGTAAAGATAGAAGATAAACACACTTCAAAGTACGAATCCAAAAGCATGGACTCCTACAAGTAATGAAAAGATTCAAGAACTGATAAGTGTACACATTAAAAAAGAGAATCATTTTACAAATCATTTTTTGTTTCTTTTCACATTTGTTTTTGTTCTGTCCGAGTGTGACTGAAACAGATTCACTGGACATTTTGAACTGAATAACAAATTATTATTGTTCCTGCGGTACCTCTTTAAGGGAGGGTTGGGTCTCCTCAGGTCCCTCCCACTCACAGTCTCCACCCCCACCTTGATTGACAGGCTTGATGTTTGTGGTGACATTAATGACAATTGAAGGCGGGTGTATGTCTTTCTCTAAGTTTGTGTCATTTCTGTTTTTAAGGAAGCAGAGGGTGTAGATTATGAAACAGCAGGAATATTGTCTCTTTGCTGTCCTAGCTCTACAAGGTTTGCAACAACAATCCCGTTTACCAGCTTCCACCCAGACACACCTGGGCGTGTCCTCTGTGTTGCTGTCCTGTCGCTCCATCTCTTGGTTTTCACTGGGAGTGATGGGTATGGCACGAGGCGTGGCACATGGAAGGAGTGTCTTCGTCCCTCTGGGTCCAGTGATGAGCCTGAGACCTCTGTCTTGAGCACCCAAAACAGAGACCAGTTTAGTGGGCACTGACCTTGAGCTACAGAATTAAATTTCAATCCGTAGATGATTGGATACTCTTACGGCTAATAAAATCACAGTGAAAAGAGGACAGCACTGTTTGTGGCTAAAAGGATGTATGGGTTATTGCATATGATCAGGAAGGCGCATCCCCATCTAAGTGTGTGTGTGTGTGTGTGTGTGTGTGTGTGTGTGTGCGTGCGTGCGTGCGTGCGTGCGTGCATGCACTTGAACGCATGTGCGTCATAGAGACTGGGCTCACCAAGTCTTTCCACTGTCAACAACAACAGCCACAGCATTAGCACCAACATGAAGGCAGAGGCAGCTGAAGCTGAACCAATCACAGCCACTGACACCGGGATCGACTCCACCCCTAGATCGGAGGATCGGGGTCATCACTCTGTTCAGCTGATACTGGAACATTTGCTATGAGGTTCTGCATGTTATATGAAGTCAGGTTAAAAAATGCAATTCCTCACGTCTTCTTGAATCTTCCTTTTGTCGTGTTCTTGGAACGGTAGTCAGTCCTTTAAAGTTTAAAAGAGATTTGTTTTGTGGAGCACTACAGGGTATAATTAAAAATCCCAAAAGAGGTTCGTAACTATGCAAACAATATAGAGAGCAGGAAAGTCATTTACTATGTGCTCAACTAAATTCAAGGTTGCATATGCACCAAATCGGGTTTTAAGTACATGTTTGCACACCTGCTTTATCTGCCCTGGTGGAGGGGGGCAGACAGTCTCTTCGAATCCCCCCAGAGGGGGTAAGGCAGGGCATACAGAGAGGCTCAACCTCCCCATTCTTTCTCCTCAACTCATAGAACCTGGACAGACACATGGAAGACAATCCACTGGCTTCAGCCTAACTAGAGAACATTTCAGTGGTAACTACATTAATACAAAGTACACAGAAAACACAAAAGAGACTGTGCTTTTGACTGACAGTCATCCAAACTTTCCTACTAAGCCATATTAGTGAACACACAGAAAATGCATGATGAAGTGTTGTAGTGGGTGTTGCCATGGGCACAAAAGGCTCCGCCCACTTACCCCCTCAGGCAAGCACCACACACTGCATTGGTGGTGGGTGTGCAGGACTGCCTCTCCATGCGGTTCAGCAGGATGCACTGGGTGCACTGCCAGCAGGGGGAAACACTCGTTTCGACACTGAACTCCCCTTCCCCACAGGCCTCACAATGTCCCCCTCCGCCGTCACCATAGCCACAGTCCTAGGTGTGAAGGTTGAAACAAATCCCTTAGCACTGTCCTGTTTTTCACACTGTGTGAACAACAACCTGCCACTTGGTACTTTACGGCACATAAAAGTTGAGCACATGGACTCAGTGCCCCAAAATAGGATCAAACTAAATAAGTCTTATGTGATAGCTTTGAACTTACAAAGAAAGCCATGAAAAATGGATTAACCAGGCTGCTGCGGAAAAGTCAGTGTTAAAGTAACCTGACTGTGTGACAGTCAAATTTAGTGAGGGATTACAAACCGGTGCAAAGTAGTCAGTGGTGTGGCCGCCCAGGTGATGATGTGGAGTCATTACAGGTGTAGCTCGACATCATTGTGCCAGTTACCTCAGAGAGCTGCTGCCCAGGACCGCAGGTGGGACACTCCAAGCAGCTGCCATTAGAGGTCAGAAATTGGGCCTGGTCACAGCCAGGGTCAGCTGAGGCTAGCATGTGGTTCACCTGTGGAAACATGGCAAAGACACTGCTTCAAACTTGTCCGCTCGACACATTTTCATAAAAACTGTTAAATTGGATTCGAAAGTCTTAATGGCTCACCATCATGAGCACAGCAAGTGATCTTAGGTCCATGGGGCCACTCTCCAAGCTTGCATATTAAAGAAAAGATACATTAGTTAGTACTTAGTCTATTATACAAACTCGTGATGTTAAAAGGTACAAAATTCTGTTTATGAAGAAGCACTGCCCTCTAGTGATCATGTAGTGTAACAGCTCAACTCAACGCAACTTGGACCCAGACAAACTAGCCTTATTTTACAGCTGGATTGCACAAAATATTGGTAGTTACTCCAGCAATTACAAAAAAATAAACTCTGTAATAAGATCTGTAGTTGAGATGGAAATAAAAAAACTAACAAGTGTCTGGATTAAAAAGGTTATAGTTGTGGTTTGGTGCCTCAACAGGTAGAATATCAGGTTATGAGGCAGAACTCTCGTGTTTCAAATCCCAGCCCAACTGCTAGGCGTTTCCTAGAGCAGGACACTCAGATGCTCCCTGGGTGCCACATGTGGCTGCTCACGGCTCCCCCCAGTGGGGTGGGTAAATGCAAAGAACCAATATTGCTGTAACATGTATGTGAAATGTTGTAAGTTGCTTTGGGTTAAGGTGTCTGCTAAATGAATAAATGTAGTTCAACCATAATTATATGTTATATCTTTGTTATTATCCATAATTTAAAAATTTGTGTTTATTTGTGGTATACTGGAAAGTGTTTCATCAAATGAGTTTACCACAGTGAACCTTGGGTCCCCTTGTATTACCAACTAATACCTCAGCTGCAATAAAACCAGAGTGATAATGATCAAGACCACTCCGAAGGGGTCCAGAGTCACTTCATCAAGAGAGGACGTACTGCATTCAAATATCTATTTGTAGTACCAGTTCGTTAGCAATAACGTTCTGCTCCATTTGTTCCAGTTAGAATATGCATATTGAATAATTCCAAATGTGAATTTAATCACATTCAGTAACAGGTGTCAGTGACAATAATATATAATTTATTACATTATCTTTTCAAAGATCACTCTGACTGTCAAACTGATTATTAACACGTATTCTCGAAATAAAATGCTTGCTTTCTGTGATTACATTTTAACAACATGCACGACTAAAGTAGCTATTATTCAGATGGAGACAACGTGAGGTACTAGATTTATATGTAATGTACCATAAAGATGCATTAAAACTTGCCATAAGAAACAACCTGGCGACATTTCTTGAAATGGATAATAAATCAGACCTACCGCTCTAATCAGAGTTTGGTTCACCTCCTCGTGGTTGATCCAGTGTGATGAAACAAGGTGGTCCACCGCTGTTAACTGTTGGACAGCATATTACTCTGTTACCGCGTTTCTGCATAGTGGACAAGAGCTCGGGCAGTGAAGAGGGTTTAGGGGCTAGAGGGTGTTTCTCATACTACGTGGCCCTCCCACGTGTAAGAGGTGCGCTCTAGTTACTCTTAGGGGGAAACACCAGTGAATGCCTAGGGTCGGCTCCAAGAGGATGACGCGCTAGTAAGGCAGCGTGACGTCACTCGTTCAGGAGAGCCCCCCCCAAGAGCGCGTCACCGGCGTCCTTCTAAAGTTCTTAGTTCACTGACTGACGTCACTTGCGTCCGCGTGTGACCGAACCGCGGGGTTCCGTTACGGAGCAGCAGACCATATTAAGCGCCTTGCTACGTACACGAAGTGAGCGCTCACCTTACTCGGGATGCAGAGCTACTTAGTTCACCGGAAATCATTTTGTTGCTATAACAACAGCATTTGATTCCTGGACGTTTAAGAACCAGAACAAAACTTTTTTCACACCCAATCGTGGCGTGTCACGTGTAGAACTATGTACCTTATTCTTTATAAAGAATATGTGTCATTGTCTTTAACGCTGTCAGAAATATTGTGTACTCTAAATACACATTAAAATCATTCAATGCTTACTTCACAACTTAACAATGTTTTCACAGAAGGTTTCGATCTGTTTTATTACTTTCTTTTGGATTCATTATACGTTTAGCTAACACATTTTAACTAATTCTATAACTATATCCTTATATAGCTCTGAATGCCATGTTAAAATCTGTTGGTAACCTGTTCTCTGTTGAACTGTGCCAGGGGTGAAACAAAGACAAACTACATCGCAGTGCACTGATCTTCAGTGGATCCTTTCCCTCTTTGTGTTGGGATTCGATTCAAATGTGTAATGAGACTGAAAGTGCCTGTAAACGAACATTTTGTTACAGCAGTAAATATCGGAATTGAAACACGTTTCACCTACCTTATAGCCCCCCCACGTGCGCAAATGCATTGCATCCCCAATGTTAATAACCGTGCACTCTTAGGCTTTCAAGTGTCCTGTCTGGTCCAAATATGTGTCACAGACATATCCTGACAGCCCTTATCTACAATGTAATTGTAAATGAACACTGTTTGGTGCTGTGCCAATAGCGGCATTTTTGGTACTCTGGAGGGCACTTTAGTAAAATTCAAATAAACCATTTACCCTTTTAACCTGATTGGGTTTTTTTATGTCTTCTCATGACATTGAGTAACCTGGATCCTCCAAACTTATGAAAAATTGTCAATAATTATGTTCCACAAGTTCACTCTGCTGTAGGTAGCTCACAGTTGGTCCTTTGCATGTTATAATTTACTTACATTTTACTGAGGAACCATAAAACAAACAGCTGGTCCTTGGCTGAAAAACATGGGAGGCATTTAGAATCAAAGAGGAAGTTACTCTGAAATCTCATGCATGTGACATTTTTGTGGAACTGAGAGCACAGTGGTTTGACCTGTCACTCACAAACTGTGAACTGAAACTGCACTGCCATGCCTTCCCTTCACTGAGATGCACACTCTCTCATCTTTATCATCCTCATCTCACAGACAGGAATATTGTGAGGCCAGCGCTGGACTGCTGATTGACCGGTGTGATTACATGGAGTGCCGCTTGTTTGTTGTGTCTGATGTTTGTGGTAGACCTACTTTTGTACAGTTAAAAGCAAAAACAAAAAAAAACAACAAAAAGACAAGTGTAATAAAAAAAAAAATCAACACTCAGTTAATCACTGATCCAGTCTGGTGAAGCGTTTAAGAGTGTGAAAGGATGACTTTCATGTTTAAATAAATAATTCATTGTACACAGCTGCAAGTCACTCCAGTGAGTCAGTCTCCAAGTGTTCATTATTTAGCAATATATTGTTTCTGGTTGTTAATATTGGTTTAGTGCATTAACGTTTCACAACTGTGTGACAGGTATTGTTTGTTTTCAATGGGTCATATAACCTGATCACATGACGATGATTTCACAGATATAACTTGATCACATGATGATTTCACAAACGTGTCACATGATACCCAAGTCTTGATCCACCCCTGACTTTACTTTATGCCACCTATATGTTATGTCAACAAAAGAGCTAACATTAAACTCGTGCTAAAAAAAAAACCGTGAATACAAGGTGAATGTTTTAATCATAATTTATCATTACTATCACTTACTATTACTTCCTCTGTAAAAAAATAAGAAATAAAAGCGTCACATTCTGGCTGTATTTAGCTCCAGAAAGAAGGTAGTACTTCTGTTAACCCCTCCCCTTCAATACAAGAGAAAACACGGACAGTGGATTTCGTACTGTTCCGGGAGGAAGTGCTATATAAGCAGCTGGGGTGAGAACGGAGGCAGCAGAGCAGGACTGTCAAGTTGGCCTTCAGAGCATCTGCCATCTCTCAGATACCATGCAGGTCCTCACTTTGATTTCCATCGCTCTGTGCCTGGCTCCTTGCATTTGGGCTCAGAAGCCTCATCCATGCCGTAAGAAAAAACTTCTAGTACCATAAAGAACTGAGTGGTTCCGTACTGCAATGAATATAACCCATTTACAATGTGTGTGTGAAGTTGGCTTTCAGTTGTTTCCTCACACTGGGGATTTAATATGTTGAACTTGTCCACATGTTTTTAAAATGCTGATTTGTGATGTGATGCTGAGGCTGTATGGCTGTTTTCAAATGTTTTAACTGTCCTGTGAATTACTGTGATGGAAAACCTGTCTCTCTTTACGCACACCAGGGTCTCCTCCTCTGTTCACTGGGTCCGTCAGTGTTGTAAGTGTGCTCCGGTTTTTATACTGCAAGAATTCATTACCTAATGCATGTATTTACTGTGTGTTCAGCACACACTTGAGTTGTTACCTACTGGTACACCTCCATGGTAACTTGACAATCCCCAGGTACATGGGACATTGGCTCAAGTCAGGTTCTCAAAGCCAGACTGACAACACACCTATAACTCTCTCTCCCTCCCTCTCTCTCTCTCTCTCCCTCCCTCTCTCTCTCTCTCTCCCTCCCTCTCTCTCTCTCTCTCTCTCTCTCTCCCTCTCACTCTCTCTCTCTCTCTCTCTCTCTCTCTCTCTCTCTC
>JABJVR010003340.1:15000-16043 GCA_025773905.1 Chitala chitala | reverse complement strand
CGAATTCCCCCCCCCCCGTCAGTGACCGTGTGAAACCCCCAGATGGAGAGATTCATGGCGCCACCGCTTCATACAACATTGAGGTCACTACTCCCACAGATGTCTTTCCCCCAGTGCCCCTCCTGGTTCACCAGTGACAAAACAAGATTTTTTTAAGGTACAGGCTGCTTTTTTGTGCTTCCTTTCCATCTTTTTTGTATTTGCTTTAAAGCAATGTTTCACTTTGGGGAAGCGTGTGACTGTAATATTAGAAGGGACGGGCCAAAAATCATATCCAGTAACCAAGTTGAAACCCACTTACCAGAAAATAATTAATGCAGCTGTTCCTAGAGTTTCAGTAGAAATGGTGTCAAGCTAAATGAGACAGACATAGAGCAGTGAGGTTGTAGGTTAGAGTTCAGGTTTATAAGATTAAAACAAACCCTTTTGTATTTCCTGTCATTTTCCCATTAGCCATGGTCTCCTGAGCCTGTTCATAGCTTCAGACCTGCTACTTAGAAAGCTCTGAACTGCCACACTGTTTGGAGCAGGCCAAGGAGCCCTACATTAAAGACAAGAGGAAAGACTTAATGTGAAGCACAAAGGTACTAGGCCAGGCTTACTACACCCTTAGTGTTTCCATACTGAGGTGCACAGGGAGCATTTCAGCAGTTAGCGCAATGCGCTGTGGACTCCACAAAAACTCCCAGAGAAGGGTGCTTTAACTGCCCCTGGCGACAGCTCCACTTCTATCAGCATTACTGCATGAAAAGCTCTGCCTGTACAAGGCCCTTTGACGACATAGCTATTTCCTCTAATTGCAAAAAGGCCTTTAAATAGTCTTTGGCCTGTTGTGGGGAACCGCGGTCCAGCCATCACAAACTCCAGTAATTGGACATGAAGTCGGATGACAGTGGGATGGAAGCCCAGCTTTTCGCGTCTGGCTTCGGCATTGGGCCGTGGGTGCTGAAACACTGAGAGTGTAATCATTTACAAACAGAAAAGAGCAAGCAGACCAAGACCCACCACTTCACAGATGTTTTGCTACACCTGCTTGTTTCCAA
>JABJVR010003340.1:0-12500 GCA_025773905.1 Chitala chitala | reverse complement strand
CAAACTCGGTCTCCCTTTGCTCTCCTGCAGATATTCCAGGGTGCAAAAAAGCTCAGGGTTTGACATATTTTTATTCTACTATCATGGTTTCTATAAATTCAGTGTGAATAATGATTGTGTTTGTCAGTGGAAATGGTATTCAGGAAGAGTTTAAAAGCTGTTCATACATGTGTGGGATTTTGTGAATGATGACTGACGGTTTCACTAAGTTCATAACTATTTAACAACCTGCCGTGTGTGAAACACCAGGGTGGGCACTTTGCACACAGCAGCCTTTATATTTTTTGTGCCCAAACCTCTCAGTTTATAAAATGCTCCTTGTCACCACAGAGAGGAGGTGCTTCATTGACAATCTGGCACCTAAACATATGTGGGAACCACAATGGTGCAAACCTGAAAGTATAGCATAGACACAGTACAGATGCCTTCTTCAGCCGTCTTACACGATTTCTTTTAATGGTTGAAAGAGCGATATAAGAGGAAAAGCTAAGCCTTTCTGAACTGTGGGCATTTCGTATGAGAATTTCAATCCCTTTGGGCTATTTCAGGGACTTGTCAAAATCACAATAAACTTGTACAAGTAATATATGACAAGTATGATATATGATTTTTTTATGTGATTGAACTGAAGTCCATCTTTTAAAGTCATATCTTGTTGGCTCATTTTGACCCATCAGCTAATGTTTTGTTATAGACAGAATTTGAGGAAAACCGCAGTTGTTGTTAGTTCCACACCATTGCTGTGGTTAGAGCGATTTAGGTGTCTGTAGTGCTTGTACTATAACAGTCAAGCTGACCTTCCAAAGACAAGGAGTACAATTTTAAGGCATCTCAGCGGGGAGCATTATGTGCTGCTCACCAGCATTTGACTGACAGGAACAGGCAGGGCCATCAGGGTCACTGACATGTCGTGCCTTTGGGCATATTCTGATTACAGGTCAGCAGTGGCATGCATGATGAACACACAGCATGTGTGCTACCATTGGAGTTTACATCAGCTGGACTCTTGGACAGGTTTCTGACTTTCACCCTGAGGCACCCACAGGACATGCAGACGGATCACAGAGAACAAGGACTGAGACAATCTCTCAGTGGTTTGCCCAGTGTGGGGAATAATTGTCAGGGCAGATCAACACTAGGACTGAAGAGTTATTAATGAAAACAGATCTGTCCACTGCATGCTGTTTGTTTTGCACAAATGAACACATTCCACACAACAACCCTTAACCTTTCTGGAAGATGAGTACCTCTGGAAAAAATCCAGATGGATACCATTTCTTTCCTGGGGATTATTTTATCCTTTCACCCCTGACAGCCACATGTTCCCTTGAACTCTTGTTGAAAAAATTGCTTTTTTTTTTCCAAAGAGGCGCTTGCTAGTCAGTTTGTCCCCTGAAAGAATCACCTCATCTCCTCGTCTGAAACGTCACCACCATCGAGGTGGTAGGATGGCAGCAGACTTGTGGGTCCATGACGTCTTGACAGATGCCTCCCTTGCTGGAATTTAAACACAAAGACTTGCTTGGAGAGAGTCAGTGTGTTCGTCTTTTGTACAATGGAATTTGAACATGCCATTCTCCTGTTTGATCTTGCTCTGCTCTAATCACACCACAGACGAAGGGACAATTATATGAAGCTGGGCAGAAGCTGATGAGCCAGCCCAAGGTAAGCACACTCTGAACACCTTCCACTGCTGTGGGCTCATTAGTAGGAGTGAGTCTCTATGACCCCCCCACACACACATACACACACAGAAAAACACCCTCACGCACAATACACACACACACACACACACACACACACACACACGCATCCACACGCATGCACAGACATACACACATATACACACAAAAAACACCCTCACGCACAACAAACACACACACACACACCCTCACACAAACACACACACAGTTGTTCTTTGACCAAATTACATATAAGACTATTTTTGAAACTTGTATTATCAGAAATGACAATACAGCTCTCTGTTCTGCTTCACCTAGAAACATTTTCTTCAATGGAACTGTTAGTTCAATGGCCAGAAAGCAGGCAGGTGGAGAAGACAGTGTGCTGCTCTACACTGACAAAGGACTGACATCTATTGAAAATCAAAGAGGCTTGACAGAATGTGTCCTTTGTAAAATCCCTCAAAAGAGTTATTCCTGAGGTATTCATTTTCCCATGTTGTCTTCTGACTCTGGGAGTGAGCTGGATCAGTGAACCACTGAGGCTGGCTCATGTCTATAGAATCTGAGGAGACAAAATTCAGGCTACAAGAGGAGGATAAAGGGTGGGTCACGGTAACACTGGAGCAGTGTGGGCAGAGCATAATCAGATGGAAGCCTGAGCTGATAACACTGGATCTTGGTGGGTGGGGCATAATCAGCTGGACTCCTGAGCTGATAACACTGGAGCTGTGTGGACAGGGCATAATCAGATGGGCTCTTGAGCTGGTAACACTGGAGCTATATGTATGGGGGATAACCAACTGATTGCCTGGGATGTCCAGGGTTTGCACAGCTAGTGTGTCACCAGAGAATCAGGTGACTGCATCACACCACCATTTAAAGGAACCTTCAAAAATGGAGACATCCTATGGATTGGGATAAATTGTGTTCATATGCTTTTATTCTTAGCAGAAGGCCATGACTGAATGTAAAACAACAAATTTCTTTTTCTGGTTCCTACAAAGTTATGAACCATTCAACTGACTGAAATCTGTCTTCATTTCAGCATATGTCTGTATGAATCTCCTCATGCAATCCAAAATCAGAAATCCTTCAGCTATAATGTCCACCATGGGTGGTGGTCGTAGCAACACAAGAATGTCATTGTGTTATGACAGAGAGCTGTTTTTCTGAATAACAAAGGAGGATTCAGTATTTTTGGCCAAAGGTTTATGTTCTCAGGAACTGGTTCACTTATATCAGGCCTGTAACTTTGCACCAAACTCGTAAGCATGTATCCATCAAACACATCTGGGGAGAAATTTGTGGTAAATCAAAGACTTTTGTATTATATTATTTTTTATTCCAAGAAAATGCTTAATACCTCCCAGATGGGTGCAGTTTTATGTCATTCTGCAACTGTGAGCAGGAATGCAGTAGTGTAGGATAGTTTGTGCTTCATCCTGCTTCAGATATGGGCTGGCTTTTATGGTAGCCAGCTGGCTCATTCCTACAGATATGCCAAGCAACTGCAGTCAGCTTCATTGACAATTATTGCAATTTCTAAGATCTGCCAAGGCAAAGAAGCACCTCTATTGGCAGCAAAGAATTACTGCAAAAAGTGAAATATATGGTGAAAAATAAAGGTGAAATGGCACAGGTAATGAGAACTGTACTGTAATGCGGAGGGACATCCAATCAGAGTAAAGTCCCTGTGCAGTGTTGCACACTGCATGTGGTACATAAAGCACACATGCATGCTGAATATACTGTATTGACAGATAAGGGCTGCTTCTGAAGGAGACTGAGGAATGCTTATTAAAGTGTATATTACTGACACCTCTGTTTGAAGGTTTGAAATGCATTCTCAATGCAGGTAGGCGTTTCCTACAGGTGCTTGGGTTTTAGCCCAAGAACACATGGTTCAGTTGCGTTGGTGTCTCTAAATTTCTTTTGTGGTGTGTGTGTGTGTGTGTGTGTGGGCGTGTGTGTCCATGCACATGTGCTCTAACAGACTAATATTCACTTCAGTGTACACCATATGCAGTAGGATATGATAGACAATTCTTTGAAAATAAATAACTGAATACTGTATCTACACTGATTTGGATACATTGTTTCCCTTGTTAAAAAGAACATTCTAAAGTAAGAAGGGCCTTTAAGTCACAGACATTATAAAAACGTGAAACTGTATAACTTTACAAAAACAGGATGGCGAAAAGAATACATGTATTAAATATGGAAAGCTTGTTTTCCCCTATTTTACTTTTGGAACGCTATTGCATTTGTCATGTTCACGAAGACTGACAGTATATTTTGCTTCTGCCAGGAAAAACTTCTTTCAGCAGTACACGCTCAGAAGAAGGGAAATCGCTGCAGTACAAGGTATCTTTTTAATGCTTTCCAGCTGTTGTAACAAGCCTTGCATTGTTGTTGTCCACAGCAGGCGGTGGGAGTTGAGATCACTGTCATCCTGAGCATCTTGGGCAGCAGACTGGGTCGAGCTAAAGGTTGACACGGCATCCTGAAATTTTTATCAGACACTCGATGAACCCTTCACTGGCTCCAGTCCTGACTTCCAGCCCCCTCCCCAACTATTTATGACTACCCAATCCCAGGAGATGTGGCCAACAAGGGTGTTTTATTCCTCCTAACCCTCCCAACTACTTTTAGAAGAATTCATGACATTCTCATCTTAGGGTTTTACATAAGAGTTTCCAAAACCACCACCAGAAAACAAGACAGTCAATAACTAAGATAACCTTCACTTACGTCCCTGAATATTCTCTCAAGTGAATTAGGCACCAAAACACTGTTTTTCCGTTGAATAATTTGAATCACACTAGCACATCAAAGACATCATGTAAATGTATTACATCCCTAATTATCAGGATCATATGTGTTTCACCATTTTGTTTTTTAATGTGAAATTTAACTGAGGATTATGAACTGATAGAAGATCAGCTGCATCACAGAGAAACAGAGCTAGTGTCCATACGCAGAAAATAATACAAAGGAACATAAAAACCTTTCTGAGCTAAAGACTGGAAACGTGTGCATGTAATTATGGGTTTGGAAGCACAGATTTGGAGTTTCCTGTGAGAAATAATTGGATGCACATTTTCAGTGTATGTTAAATGTCATCATGAAGGTGTCAATCTGTGATATTCATCTTGATCATGGGCCCAGGAGTTCCCATGAAGTTAGGTGCTATGAATGGCTTCTACCACTGGGGGGCAAAGATGCATACTTATGCAAGTGCAGGGATACAACAAAAGGGATTTGCACACCCACACTTGGTAGTTTCTTATGTTACGTAATGTAGTTTGTTTCAAAGATTATAGAATGCAGTATTGTTGCCTGGTTTTCAAACACCTTATCAGAGCACAATATAAAAGTAGCATTACACTGAAACAACCTCTTCTATTAATCTCATATGTGCTGGGTTTGAAGCATTGCCCATGACAAAACCCTCCGACAGTAAGGCAAACAGACACCAGTGGTCAGGCTGATTTACCAACATATTTCCACTTTGAAGCAGAGTAAGTGATGCTGAATGCTATTACAGCCAACATGAAACTATGTACCAAGGTACCTCAATGCACTAAGATTAATGGTCTAAATGGGCTGAAAGGGTAGCACCCAATCACAGCAGCAAAGCACACAAGGAAGGCTATTTGTTACTCAGTATGTGGTGTATAACTGCAGTTATAGGTTTGTTGATTAGGTGTGTGCTTTTGCCTTACCGTTCTTCATTTTCTGTTCTTACCTATGTTCTGCATTCCTAAGAAGGCCCCAGATCTGCACGTTTTCTCATGTTGTTGGCACCTTATTGACTGGTGTTGGTTGGCGCCTGCATGGAAATGAGCACTCACCCAGAAGATCAGGCTGTTTCAGAAGTGCCTCCCAGTTTTCTAGGTCAAAGCTGTCCATGACCATGATAGACTTTTCTAGAAAAACTTTAACACCCTTCTGCGTCAGTGTAGTGTAACACGGACATGTTAAACAGAGCACTGTTTACGCCCTGCATATGCATGTGTGTGTCCAAAAGCACCTTAAATATTTCCATGTGCTAATTACAGCTGATCATCATGTTCTTAGAATGCAATGATGCGTAAGCCTTATTGTCAACTGGGCTTCAGCCATCTGATGAGTTTGAGAGTTTTATGAATGAAGAAATGACTAATTCACAATCAACATTATGCAGATTCCACTAGGAATCTCTGCATGTGTGTAATTATTAGAACCAGATTAAAATCATTGTGTTTTACTGTATGTGCTGATGTGCTGTTCACCAACTTATACACATGACAGACATCCTAAATCATTTAAAAGATGTTCATTGCCATGAGATTAATTAAAGTGATGATTAAAGTGTATTGAATAAGGGGTTTAACCTGTAATATCATTGCATACTTCCGTATCAGAATCAGTTTAGTGCTCTAAAAAACTCATTCAAAACTTGACATGTTTATTCCATATAGCTCTTTTACTTTATCTACAAGTCATGTTTTTTATGTTTCTAGGAGCCTTCATACACCCCCTTCCACCTTAAGTCATTCTGTTCTGGCTGATGAACACACATTTGTAAAATAGTAGTCAAAAAAGAGAGAGAACAGCTGCTCAGTGCTCTCTATGTGTGACACAAATGAAGAAGCTCTCCACGCTAATGACCTGCGTCTCGGCAGCAACACCCCTGTCTACAGTCCCTCTCATTTTCACTCTCATTAACAACATGGGGGAGGCAAGCTGACCCCAGGGGCCAGGTGGTCAAAAGAGTATTCATGTCCAAGGAGAAACAGGCAGTGGAATTCTTGGCTTTAATGACCACAATGGAAACAGGCTCCTTACGAAATATCAAAGAAACTACAAAACCAGAATGAAAATGAAGCATCGTGTGTATCTGAGAGAAATTATTTTCCCCTGTATCATGTGTCTGACTGTGGAGTTTTGAATTTCCTGGTGAAAGAATTTCTAAAACTGTAATCTTCAGGAAACATACAATCACTCTTGCTCATGTGCACTGCAGACTAAAGGGACTGGTGGCAGCGCGCTTTTTCCTTTTGAAAGCCTTCCTGATAGCTGGAGAAAACGTTCACTTTACCAGTCAATGGCTCTCATTAGCTTCCAAGTTTCCCTCACTTTAAAAAATTCAGCCTTTTGTTTTACAGTGGTTTTGTGACTCATGTTTCATGGCATCTGAAATGGTGAAGTCCTCAGGCACTACTTATTTTTTATTTTTTGTAATGCTTGTGTTCTTGCTTAAAAATGAGGGTGGGCTGCTGAAAAAAACACTCAGTTTGGGGCAAAAATAATATTGTCAGTGATATTCCCTTTGGCAATACTGGTCTGTAATTTACATGGAAACCAGTCAGCCTCATAAAGCAGCAAATATACTAGTAGTGCATTAGTTGTACAACTCTACACAATATTAATTCTTAACTTTTCAAGTCACAGTAACTTTATAATGCTGGTTCTGCATGACTTATCACTCAGATGGGGATGTATAGCTTAGGACTTACTAAGGTTAATATTCCATCAGCACTCTTTATGCTTTAGATATCTGCCGTTGTCTTAGTATTACCATTCATCATTCCTAAACCGAGCCCAATTAAATAAACTAGTGCACCTTATAATGACAAGGTAAAAGAGCGGATCAATGTAAGTCTGGTGTTGATGTTGGACTGCAGTCTCCCACCGATGCTCCGCCCCTGTCGTCACGTGACCAAAAGTGAAGAAGTTACTGCTAATGTATCTGTCATTACCACCCCACAACCATGCTGAATTTATACTTAATTTATAAAATCCAAAGCATCCCTGTAAATCCGTAGATACCATAAAAAAATTTTTCATCATCAAAAGTGGGCAATGTCGACTGTCATTTCTTTAGAATGTAAAAGTAACCAGAATTTGTTAAATTAAACTCGAAAATAATTTGACAAATCAAATTCAAAGTGTATAGACAAATGAAATGTACTTACTTCAGTGTGTAGTTCATTTCAGTGTAATTTAGCCGTTAGTATTAGTGTATCGGAACTACGTGTTATCATTTTTCTTACAACAAATCTCATGTGCTTTTGCAATTTAAGTACACTGACAACTTTACGTACTGAAAACGATTTTTCAGAATAAACACGGTTCTAATGGCTACACTTTTAATTCATTTACCACACTGTCGATTAACTACTTATTAGTAATTAAAATGACACCTATGATAAGGCATTACCCTTGACAAGATAACACACTCTTTATAAATAAACAGAAGGTGTCTCATGGCATCGCTCACGTGTGTGAGTGCAGGGAGTCGCCATGCGGGTCGCTGCGCTGTGCGCAGTGTGAGGGGTGCGCAGCCAAAGTTTGGAGAGCGCTGCGAACTTCCCAGGAGTGCACATGAACCGCGATCGCACTACGGGCAGCCTGCTCTCTGTCCGCAGTATAAACACTTCCTCGTGGCTCGGCGAGACACCGCGTTGCATAATTTTGTCGCATGTTTTATGAAGGCAGATAGTGTTTGGAGTACTTCTGCTGCAAGCGTTCAACAAAACTGCGTTCCTATAGCACTTTGTGTCACTTTGGGCTTGAACATTTTTGATTATAGCAAATGAGACACGTCCGGCCGTGGGATTATATTGCACTGTTTTATGATAAAGATGTGTTCAGATTTATTATAATGAATTTTCAACGGAGACATCAGCTCGATTAGTGATAAAACAATGAACGACCCCCACGATAAGGACTTGATACCGATTTCGAGGAAGCACCGCCTCATGGCTGCAGCAATACCCGGAGAAGAGAGCGCATTGCCCGGCAATGGTTCCAGACCAGACCGAAACGGGATAGGACTGATTTATTGTTTTGTTTGCGGAAATGGTGTAACTGCAGGGAAAGAATTAAAATTACAAGTGAAATATCAAACCGAAAAGGACGCATTTTTCCCGTTTCTGCAACACCAGGAGCCAGCCCCTGGGGCTGACGAAGTTACCGTAGACGGGTACGTACTCGTGTGCGCCGTGTGCCACTGCTTCCTGGGGGAGCAGTGGAACTCGTTCGAGAGGTCCCGGACCCCGCTGGAGAAGCGCATGTATTGGCTGAAGAGGCCGTACCAGTGCGGCTCGCGCGGGCTCGCGCAGGACTGGAACGTCTCGTGCGACCTGGAGCGGAGGCTCGGCGGGAGCGCGCACAACGAGTCCGACCTGTCATCTTTCTCCGACAATGAAAATACGTCCGACCAAGAGCTAGATTTATTCGACAGACCCTGTATAAATAAGGGCAAACATTTTGCAACGTCTGCTAAAACTAGAACGTTTAAGGAAGGCGGTAGAAAAAATTGTGTCAACAGTATAAAAAGTAGCCTGGATTCTCAGCGGGCAATTCGTTACACGGTCGGAAGTTACAATGAACAAGATTCACAGAAATTAGATGGCACTTTGTCTCCGAGGCACTCATCTCAAATTATGAATCATGTGTCTCAATCTTGCGGGTCCCTGGTTTCGTTCCAAGAGCGGCTGCCACCTCGCTGCTATGACAGCCCGTCTGTCGAGACACCTGTGCAGGACAACGGCATCATTATACGCAACAAGCAGTGGCTACCAGAGGGGAATGCCAAACATCTAAATCAGCGCCAGCATAGTGCCGACAGCAGCTCTAACTCTAGGTATCCTCTGGTTCCCTTGGGTAAAAGTTATAAAGCAGCAGATGTTGCAGACACAGGTGCTCCCTTCTCACCTCCTGGTGCCAAGTTTGACAGAAATGCAGCCAGCCTGAAGGAAAGCAAGGGCCATGGTCACAGAGGCAGCAGCTCTGACTCTGAAAGCAACGAGATAAACATCACTAGTGAGGATGATCCAGACGTCTTTGATGTTAACAGGAGGAGCGAGGGTGGTGTGGAGGTTAACAGATATCCAGGAGGACAGGGAAGCCTCCTCACCAGGCCCTCGTCCAGCAGTAGCGAAGTAGAGGAGTGTGTCTGTTACATTTGTGGAGCCAAGCTGTCCCAGACCAGCCAATTCAGGGTGTATGTGCAAAAGCAGGAGAAGGCAGTGAATGAGCCCTTTTTTCCTTTCCTGTGGCTGCACAGCGCCCCCCCCGGAGCTGTTCCCCTGAGCCCTAGTGGGGGCACCCTGGTCTGTGCCTTCTGCCACACCTCCCTTATGCAGCAGTGGCAGGGCTTTGAACTGGCCAATGTGCCAGTGCTCCAACGCCTCTATGTTGTCCCGTTGAATGTGTCAGCTGGGGGCCCAACCCCCCACCCGAGGGACAGCCACATGCGGCCACAACACATGGTGGAGGCCTGCTACCTTTGTGGACAGGATTGTGGTTCAGACGTCATGGTGATTTACATCCAAGCAGGGGCTGGCAAGGCTCGCGGGGCAATGCACTTTCCCTTTATTAGCCTGCTGCCTTGTCCGCCGACTGCCAGAGAAGCGCGGGATGGGCAGGTGCACTGCTGTTCCCGGTGCCACGGCATACTAGAGGACCTCTGGGCAGCATACAGACTTTGCCTGAGTGAGGAGCTCATCACTTCCATCGGTGCCTTCCTGGGAAGATACCACCAGCTGATGGGCATGGACTCCCCTCGAAGTGGCGCTTGCTCTGGCCACACCTGCATCTGCTACCTGTGTGGGGCAGAGCTGGGAGCCACTGGGGAGTTCCAGCTGAGCGTCAACCCGCCAGGCCGCTGCGGGGAGCGGGAGCCCTTCTTCCCTTTCCTGACAGTGCAGCCACCTGCGCCATGTGCCAAGCCTGTTGACCCCACAGGCCTGGTTTCCACCTGCATCCTTTGCTACCATGACCTGCGAGCTCAGTGGGCGCTGCATGAGGGTCAGGCCGGCCAGCCTGCCAGCAGCCCCTGGTCGCGCCAGTATGTCTGCGACACCTTTGTCTGTTTCTTCTGCCGGCAGGAAAAGCGGCGCTGCCTGGGCATGAAAGCGGTCCAGGTGGCCCGACTGCCTGTCTTTCTCTATGCTCCACGGGTTGGACACACACTGGTGGTGGATGATGGGAAAAAACTGACCATTGGATCTTGTTTGGAATGTAAAACTATGGTGTTAGCTGGACAAACCATGAAGCAGGGAAACTCATCTAATCCTGGCAAACACAAGGTAATCACTATACTCTTATCTATAACCTTTGTTTTGGTAGGGTTTTATTATTAAAAAAAAACAGCACAGCTGTTATATGACATGCATATCACTAAAGCCGTGTTAATTCTGCACCAGAAATGGCAAGTCTCACTTAAACTGCATTCTATTTGTCTCGCTAACTGCCTGTATGTCCAAAATATTTCAACTAATGGACAACAATTAATCCTCAAATTAAAACCACAGTGTTGACATTGAAGCTGTTATGCTCTTACGGTGTTTATTTTTTACACGCGTCATTACAAGAGGAGACAGGACTGAGAACCTGGTACCTGTAACCCTGAAGAATGAAAGATTTGCCTTTTTGCTTTTAAAGACTTCATGATAATGTTACATTTGTGGTACCTACAGTTCACACTGCGTTGCATTGTTTCAGTACGTGAGTGTGAGCCTGAGCGTCTGTGCGTAGGCGTTTTCTACGTTGGCTGACTTTTTTCATTTATGTTCACATTCACTGATTGGTGAAACAGCTCCTTGGGTGTATGGCAGTGTCTCACCTCTGAGCCAAGCTCTGTCAAGACTCTTATATAAAAGCCAACAGTTGTGCCAATTCAAGATGAAGGAATATCCAATAGTAAATCAGTTGGATGAAGAAGGCAGAGAACTTTATGACCTTTAAGCAAATTTCTGTAAGTGCAGTAAAGTTCTTGGGTCGAAGGTGAGCTGAGTTGGCACGGTATTAATGGAAGTACACATCTCTGTTTATGACTGTGGCAGGCATCCAAAACCTGGGACTTGGGAGCTAACAGTGTTGACCAGTTTTGGAGGTTTGTGTGGTGTCTGTCCACAAAGCTGTATATGGCCGTGGAAGTGAGTTACCCTGGAAAGGTGCACTTTCAGAGCTCCTCTGTGGGTCTGTGGCGGCCAGATCGGCAACACATGAGAGAGCTGAATGAAAGCATGTTTTTGTGAAACCAGTTTTGTGGAGGGAAAAAAAAAAAAAGAATAATTTTTGTTCTTTTATGCGTCTCCTCTTTGGTGTCTGTTGTCTCCATGGTGATTGTTCGGTCTTGATACTGATGACGTGCCATAAATTTGTGTACAAATGAGAAGAAGGGTGGAAGAGAGGTGAATATTATAGAACAAGGGTGGTGGATAACTCCACAGCGTGTCAAGAGAAGTGTGTGTATGTGTCGGTATGCACATGTATGTGCTCCTCCTGGTTCCTGTGCTCTTGGATACGTACTTCTGTAAAATGTGCTTTTTTGTTTGAAGCTTTTTAGCAGGCAGTCAGGCTTAATACATTGAGTTGTGCAGTTACAGAAGTCCCTTGTGTCAGGTGCTGGGTATGTGGTAGTAGGTAGGATCTTGATTGAGGAGTAGGTGTTATTGGTTAGTGTCATTTGCTCTGTGGATCAGATTTAGAAGAACAGAGTGCAGCTCATTAAGTTTGCTGAGAGATTCCCTTGATCTAGCATTCAGGCCCAAATCCCAAGAAAAATGAAGCTTTTAAGGCCTAGGTCCAGGGCCCCCTGGTGCAAAATGGGCTTAATAGCCTTGAAAGAGCTTGGGGAGGGGGAGAAGACTGGGAAACAGGTGCTGTGTCCTCCTGTGACACTTGATCCGTCTGGGTCGCGCTTGTCACCGCTCTCCTGTCATGAGAAGGCACACATCTGTTTCCTCATCTTCCTCCCTTCCATTTGTCAGTGTTCCAGCAGACTGGTATGAAAGAGAGAGTGAGAGAGGTGGGGGGGAG
>JABJVR010003339.1:0-16043 GCA_025773905.1 Chitala chitala | reverse complement strand
CCCCCCCCCCCCCCCCCCCCCCCCCCCCCCCCCCCCCCCCCCCCCCCCCCCCCCCCCCCCCCCCCCCCCCCGGGGGGAGATGAGAAATAAAGCAGTGACATATTTTAGATCCCCTTTTGGGTCTGCCTCTTTGCAAACTGTCCCACATGGTGTCTCAACATCTGTGAAAGAATTTAAGAGCGCAGCACCTTTCCTATGTTAAAGGGAAGCGCAGTTGCAGCAGTGTCAAAACCCTTCACTCTACCATAAAGACCAAAACCTGGTAATAAATCATTATTATCCCTTTTGAAAAAGAATGTCAAACAGCAGAGAGAGGCTGCACAGAGCAACACCTAAAGGTCTAATCCTTGGCAGGCATCCTATCCAAGCTCCCCAACCCGGTGATGAAATTACACAGAAATTAAAATTTATTATGATCAAAACAAAATCTCTCCTTATTTTGTGTTTCAGCTTGACTCACACTAACAAAATATAGAAACCAATGCAGGTTCTTTTGGTATAATAGTTCTAGTAAGTTTTTGATAAAATTTTAATTGCATTTTCATTAAAAAAAGAGGTCCCAAACCATTGTCGTTACTTTTGATTCTAGCACATAAATGGTTGCCAAATTACTGAAATAACTTACCCTAATTCAGTAGTATGAGAAGCTAATAGCATGTTTGATCCTCTGTTTTATAGGCAATGACAGAAAAGAGAGAGAGTATTTCTCATGACAGGTTACCATTACAACTGGAGAAAGGCATGTTCTGACTTCATAGAGAAGTGGAGAACACTGCAGTGCACAATCATACTGTCAGCGTGGCCATCACACGATTGACACACTTCTGTGCAAACATCTCAGCACATTCCACAGCACGTGTGTCTCTACAAGGCCACGTTACCTCTTCACACCCTCTCATGTTCCTTACATGTTCTTCTCTCCAGGCCATGCAATCTCGCAACAAGAAAAAAAAAAACCTCAATGCAGGGTTTTAAGCATTTTAAGAAAATGTGTGCCTCCAAACGTCAAGGTTTTTTTGACAGTTTTTCTTGCGCGCGCACACACACACACACACACACACACACACACACACACACACACAAAACACTCAAAGCGTGTGGCAGTCCGAGTACACGTGTGCCGTTGTGATAATGTCGCAGTAGGAGTTTCAGTGTATGTGAATGTGACCCCAAAGTGGGTCTAGGAATGTGTGCTTGCACTGCTGGTCTTAGAAAATTGGGGATTTTGCATGTCTGGGCAGGTGTGCAGCAGGGCTTTGGAGGGCAGCAGCCAGCTGCATGTGGTGAAAAGAGTTTCACACATTCTGTACCCCCACACAGGCACTTATAAGAGACCCTTGAAGACACTGAAATACCCAAGCACCAAACAGCAGAGGGGGGCGGATACGGTACTGCAAACAGGTCCACTGTACTCCTTATTATTGTCTATATCAAAGCTAAAATCTAAATCAGTCATGACAATTATTTAAACCTGATATTTTAGCCCCTTGGTTTTCTCACAGACCTCCTGGATTCAGACTGCCATAACCACAATGAAAACTGAAAAGTGTTGGGTTGAACTCTCTACTTCTAAATGCAGTTCTGTCAATCGTCTTCAAACCACCCATGCGGTCACTGCCCTTATCACTTCCAACATTACATTACTAATTAAACTCCAGTTTCCAGACAAGACATGATAAATTAAACAAATTAGGATACTAAACAACACGGATAGGCTTTGGGCACTCTGTGTCTACTATCTTTGATCATATCAAAGTGTTGTGTATGCTGTGTAAAGTATTTGTAGACAAATTAATAAGTGGACAAACATGACAAGCATCCATTTCTACATAATAACACGCCTGGTGTCGCGGTTCTATATTTAAAGTTTAACCAGTATAATACATGTGTTTGATTTCTGGGAGTGTGATGTATTTGTGTGTGAGCCTGGGTTTGTATTCACATACACCTAGTATGTACTCTTCTGGCTGACAAACCCCCCTCCACCCCACACACACATTCAGGTGAAAAGCTTCTTGGCCTCCTGTTCTCTCCAGCCATTCTTGCTCCTTTTTAGGTGACCACATCCCGTCTTTGACTTTTCTCTGATTTGTACACACCTGCTGAACATTCTTGGGCAACATCCGACGACATTCCATAAGGGACAATGAATTCTATAATATCCTCCCAGCTTTAAAAACATTCCATAAGAAACATAAATTTCCAGGAGGTAGAGACCTTGCAGGTCTCAAATGGGCTCTTGGAGACCTGCAAGGGATGGAGAACTGCATGTGGGAGAATAACAGAATGACAAGCGAGCGGCCATTGCATTGCAGACTCGGTCACACTTCCTAATCTGTTAAATTTTCACGCTGCATCAATCAGCCATTGCGAAAGCTGTCTTGTAGCGCAGTGAAGAATTTATATTAAAAGTAATATAATATTCTAGGTACTGAGGTTACAGTTTAAATAAATAAATAAATCAGCAAATTTTATAGCTGTGTAATGGTGGGAGAATGAAAATGTGTTGGAATGTTCAGGCTACTGAGCACTATGGGGGAACAGGAGAGCTGTAGCTAGTAATGATGTTCTGTCACTGACAATCTGGGACCAGGTCTTGAATTTGGCTCTATGCTCCTACCTCTTAAAATGCTCCTTGACTAACCACCACCATTTAGCTTCTCCCCAACCATACACTCAATGTGTAACACCCACGAAGAGCACAGCTGTAAAAGATTAACACAAGTGTATGCTAATACAAAGACAGGCATACCAAGGACTGACAAATGATCAGTATAAAGGCAGTGATTAACTAATACTCCAAACTGGTGCTTATGGTCATTGTCCATATCGAAGGGGACCAAGTGCCACGCACTCTGCCCCGGGTAAAACCCCAAGGAGTTCACAGGCTTATTTTTCTTCTCTTTCTGATGCACTTGTTATTTACCTTACCCGAGGGAGTGCTCGAACAAACTACTGAAAAATAATGACGCAAAAATAGCCCTCCTGTACAGAAAAAAACCCCATCGGGCACAGATCCAGAAACGCCTTACGATGAACAGCGAGACGCTTGGAGGACCATAAAGGAGCGAGCAGGGTAGAGAGGGAGGGGACAAGGCGCACTTGGCAGCGCGGAGATCGAAGCGGTGTGATCTGCTCCTCTAACCGCGAAACAAAGTAATCCTGGTGTTTGGGAGCTGAGAGTCCTCCCAAAAGCTGCTTTAACTGTAAGAGACGAAGCTGCAGGACAGAGAAGGAGAAAGAAAGGAGATCACGATAAGTCGGCGGAGCTTCTTCTGCGGAGGAGCAGGTGTCACAGATCAATGTTGGGAGGTAACGAGTGCACAAAAGGAAAGCAAAGTAGGAGGAATGGTGTTGGTGCGTGTCTGATAAAACAGCTATTTTGTGTTTGCGAATGTCAAACTGCTGTATAATTGCAATGCAGCAATAAGAAAAAGGGAGAGAACTTTTGGGACGGTAAGAGCGCCGGCAGTCCCAGATAAGGAGCCGGACGGGGACGCCTGATTTCACCACTCCGCGTTTCTCGAACATCTGAACATCGTTTAATGAAATTGTTGAAAATGGAGCGGCGACTTTGGTTTGGGTGGATTTTAGCTGTGCTGCTTCTTTTGCCGATGAACACCTTAAACTCCGAGATAGACTCAGGTGAGTGTGTTTCTGTTTGGAAAGAGATGGAGGTCCAGCTGGGCGAACTGGTGCAAAATATACAGACTGCACTAACGAAACTAAAATTATTTTCTGTCACTGTTATTAAATGTTTCTTAAAGTGTAAAAGTACGGTGTCTGTATGTATTTTCCATATAATAAAAAAGATTCTGAAATTTTTTATTCGGCAGGTCTTTACACATAAGATGCGGTTATATAATATTACTCTATAGATTTGCGTTACTCTAAAACACAGATTACATTGCTCACAGGGTGAAAATGACAATTATCGATTCAATCTTAATTACAATTATCGTTAATTTAAACCGTCCTTCGTGAACTAGGGTAGGAGAACGGTCTTTATCAGCATAACTTGCGGTGACACATGGAGTCAAACAGCGGCACCCCGTTTCGCCTATTAGCCGCTGCTCTCAGAAGCTGGTGATTTACTTCTAAGCATATTAGGACAGTTTAAGACCAGAAAAAGACAAAGACCTCCATGCATAAAATGAGCTACTTCTGTTGGGATTGCAAAACCATGGGCTACTAGGAAGGCTTACTTGGGCCTGTCTGCATTTACTTCAATGTAAAACCCTCCCAGTACCTGTAATGCACACAGAGGGAACTCAGTATCAAAGACATACATTGTAATAGTTAACCAGCATTTTGCAAGAAACTCAGGATTATCAGTTGTCTATCTGAGATAAAATAAGCCTAAGAGAGACACTGACCTAAAGAGAAAGGGAACATCCATGAGAGAGTTTGACCAAGAGGGAGGGATGTCAAGGGGCACTGGATTGAAACTCAAGGTGAAAGTGTATAGTGACAGCCCCAGCAGTGGGACCTGAAGGACGCTATCAGCTGGCTGGGCTCTGAAGGGCAGGGGCAAGTTCTGCATTGTAATGAAAGGACATGTACCTGAAAACATTGCCCTTGCTGTTTTTTCATTTGAAACAGTACTACTTGTGAAAGCTGGAGTTTCAAGCTGCTCAGACAGTTCTATAGCAGTGAGGGTCCTGTATGACTAGGGATCTGGGGTACCTCAACACTACCAGGGCCCTGTATTGCTAGGGGTCCTGTACCACTGGAAGTTAGCCACATAGGTGCATCGAATCAAAGGGAGGGAATGCCAGGGTGTATCTAGGGCCAAGTCTAGTCTGATTAGATGCGCCTATGTGGCTAAGATGGCATTACAGATGGACCTGTGTGGAGAACATGTGTATGCGTTGGTCCATATGTGCATGCACTAATGCTTTCTAGTTTCTGTTTTGACCACTGTCTTTAACTTCTTTTCTTGTACACAAAAGCCCCCTGGGTTTCCCTGGGGCTAATAAATCCTCCTTGCATGGTCACACACCATGCCTTCAACCTGGACCAAAGCCAACACCCTTGGCCTATGACACAGTGGACTCCTCCCAAGCATGACTTTTAAACATTTCTCCCTGGCTGCTAGCTGGCGGGCACTCTGTGCATCTATCGGTTTTGGGTGGTTTGTGTGGAAAGGAAAAATACTCGCACAGAGCTTGACTGTTCCTAAAAGGTTAATTAGAATGCATCATCAGAATACAGTATATGTATTTGTGTTCTCAGGTCTTCTGAGTGTCTGAATTGAGGTACAGGTTGAGGACATTATGTGTTAGCGTTCACAGATATGCTGCAATATATTTTCTAATTTGATGGGTTATAGCACAATGCCCCATCTGGTATATAATCTTATTTGAAGTCTCTTGAGAGTTGTGACTTTGAGTGCGTGATTGCAGCAGCATCTCTTGGTCTTACTGCTAACCCTTGTCCTAGGCAAGTTGAGACTCAGAGCTCACATACAAGAGTTTATTTGAAAATACTTTTTTTTTTTTTTTGAGTTTATGACGTCATGTAAAAAATGTGCTGCAGAAATGCTGTGTAGAGCATCAAAAGTGGAATGGAAAAGTGCCGTTAACCTGTCCTGTGTTTGCTGAAGCTTATTGGCCAAACTGCAAGCACTGCCCTATGTGGATTTTTTATCAAATGAGTGGGGAAATGAGAAGCTGACAGAGGTCTTGTGTGTGCAGATAGGCCATGTGTCTCCTCCCATATGAGCTGAAGGCCAAAGTACACACACACACACACACACACACACACACACACACACACACACACACACACACACACACACACACACACACAAACAAAGAGAGAGAGAGACAGAGATGAGGCAAGGAATTCAGCAAGAAGTCTGACGATCCTGGCCAGGACTGAGAGCGGGTAAACAGAGAATAATATATAGACAGTGGATGCTGACACCTCTCCTTTTAAGGACTGTCCAGGGATGGGCAGCAACCTGATGAGGGGTGATGGGTCATTAGAGCAGAGTGATGAGAGCTAACGAAAATGGACCATCTGTGTAAAACACATGTATACACAAGCGAATCAGATGAATAACATACATAAGATGTGGGTTGTTGTCAGCATTTAAGGTTAAACTTGGAGTATATACATTATCTGTTGATTTTATTTTGTCTGTGTTCACATATGGTGTACACAGTCTGATCATGTGACCTGGTCAGTGCAAACTCACCCATCTTCCTTTTGGTAACTTTTTATTTCAGAGTTTTCAGTACAGTAAGTTGAACATGTAGAAATGATGAATTTGTAAAAAGTGGTTTTAAAAGTGTAAAACTAAAAAGGGTCTGTGTATATCTAATAAATGTTTTTGGAAAATGGCTATAAGTGGTTGTATGCACAAACACACCTACTAATGTAAAAACCTGACACACACACACAAATGTGCGCACACGAATGTACCAGAAACACTCAGTCTTGCAGGTCGTGTTATTACATGTTGCTTTTTTAAACAAAATTGCTCTTTAATTATCATTCCTTTTATTTCACTGGGATGATTATCTTAAGATACATTACATTAAATAACATGCCATAATTTTTACTGAAGTGTCTCACATCTCAGGTGTTGCGTAAGGGTAAGGCAGCTTGGCTGCTTGTTAGACTTAAATGCAGAAATGCTGAGCTTCACATCCAAGTCATTAAGTGCTGGGTTAACTGGTGCCAGTTATACTGGATAACTGTGGTGCTGCTGTGTTAGTCTGAGCCTTAACACTTAGTCTGCACCTAGTGTGTTTAATAAACAGATTAATGTCCTACTGCGTCTCCTTGGCCTGCATTTTAACTGAGCTTGTAATGCTTTTACCTTCATCCTTGCCTTGTTTATTCTCAGAAGTTTAGTCTTCTGTGATGAATGCCTGTGCCTTGCTGATATTTTTTTGACTGAGGAGACCAACTTCCTAAATTAATAAGTGATGAGAATAAGCAAACTTGCGCTCATGCACGCACACACAAGCGCACGCATCCTCTTTACTGGAAGGCCATTGAGGGTATGGTTACATTCCTGTATGCAACAGGGAGCCAACAAACCCCCCCCCACAGGGCACAATCTAAATCCAGAAGCTTCCTCACTGTTTCCCGCTCCTCAGTCTTCATGTCCAGCTTTGACAACGAAGGGGCCAGGATGGTAATGTGGCACAGGGAGAGCCGCTGTCTCAAGTCCTCTCTCACCTGCTGCTTCATGTGGCACAGGGTTTTGTCTCCATGTATTTCTTTGTGCCCTCACTTCCTCCTCCATCCTCACCCTCTGTTTCTGGCTGCCTCAGATCTGTGAGCTCCTCACAGATGTGTAATGACACGATGGTCCGTGTAGGCGTGTGCGTGAAGAAGGATGTGAGTGGGAGTCACTACAATGTAGGAAGGACAGGAGAACTTCAGTGCTTCACTTTTGTACCCGTTACTGGATTTTTCAGAGGGTACGAAGAAATTAATAATGAGTACGCCATGAATTCCAGTCTCATCCATTCTGGGTTTTTTATACCCACCAGAGTTATTGGCTGGATATGCAGGAAGGAATTTATTTTGTACAGTTTTCCAGCCTCCTGCACAGTTCTGCGTCCCACCCTTTATTCATATATGTGCCTCTTTGCACTTCTGTTAGTATTTATAGGTTGTACTCCACCCCTGTTCCACCTTTATCTGTAACTCCCTCTTTTATATGAAACTGCTGTCTTCCTGTTGTTCTCCTCCCCCTTCTTATCACTCTGTCATGCTTTGCCCCCTGCCTTTGTTATCTGCGATGCTCACTCCAACTCTTCTCCTTATGCTCCAGTTCCTTAGAAAACTCTGGTTCCCTCCTACTGTTATCTGTGTTACATAATGTCACCCCTGCTTTAATTTGTAACTCTCCCCACCCTTGATTGTAACTCTCCTCTCTCTTTTGCAGTGTTGAATTGCTGTGAGGGGGATGTGTTGTTCCTCTTGGACTCCTCTGGAAGCGTTTCATCCTACGAATTCTCCCGCATGCTGGACTTTCTGTCGGAGTTGCTGCTGCCCTTCTCCCTTGGGCCTGATGAGGTTCGCGTGGGACTACTCCAGGTGGGAACCCATCCACATCTGGAGTTTGGATTTGGCACACACGGCACCCAGCAAGACCTGCAGGAGGCGCTGAAGAACACCAGGCAGCTGCGGGGCGATACCAACACAGAGGCAGCACTCAAATTGGCTCAGGAACATGTGCTGCGGCCAGGGGGGATGGGCGGGGCTCGAGAGGGGCTTCCACGGGTGCTGGTGTGGCTTACGGATGGCGTGCAGCCAGGTGCAGTGGAGTCTCCAATGGCAGCACTGCGCGAGGAGGGGGTGGGCGTCCTGGTCGTATCCACCGGGCACGGGAACTACAAGGTGCTGCGCAAGGTGGTGACGCCACCAGCTGATGAGCATCTCTACTTTGTGGACATCGATGATATGAGCATCATATCCAATGACCTCCGCAACGCCATTATAGGTAAGACCACAGCAAATGGGATGGCAGCCTTTTGTGGGGGACGGTGCAGTATTTTTGGGGAAAACTAACTCATATTGAGTATCGTTTGAAATATTGTTTTGAGCAGTGCTGCTACTCTGAGCTATATGTGTGGGGTCACATTTACCTGTCACACACTGCTGGACACAAGTTTCTGTAGAAGCAGGCGGAGACGTGGGAGAGCACAGAGCAGGGACTATTATTAAAGAAATAAACCCCCACTCAGCCCCCTCTTTTGGCTCCATGGCTGCCAGACTGGGTGGTATTTATAGAGGGCATTTCTCTGTGCAGGGATAGTATGACAGAGTGTGAAGGACTCTCACATACACCCCACAACACTTACATGCAACTTGACCATGGGCAAACACACCAAAAGACACATACTCTGCTGACGCACACAGGAAACTATGAGGCACATGCACGTCTAGACTGGGTGATTGGTGAAGACGAGACACTGAGGGGGTGAGACGCCCCCTGAGGTCAAAGGTAATGAAGGCAGTATCTTCTGATGGCAGGGTTTATTTCAGGGTGTTGTATGACATGTGCTATGTATGCACTGCTGTCTGTACACGGTGACTCTGTGACTGTACGTGTCTTTTCCACCCCAACTCCATACAACCCCTTCCTGTCTCTACTCTCCCAGAGATCATCCGGGCCAAGCGGCTGCAGGTCCGGAATGTGACGGCCCGCAGTGCAGTACTTCACTGGCGGCCTGTTCTCAGCGCCAGCACTGGGTTTTATCGTATTTGGCTGGAACCCGTTCTCTCCGGAGTAGGAGTTGAAGAAAGCCCTGGCACCAGTTCTACTAGTGCTGGAGGGGAACATCTCAAGCTGACCCTCCCAGGAGACGCCCGTCACGTTGACGTTACAGGCCTGCTGCCGGGCACCACCTACAAGGCTACGCTGACCCCAGAGTCTAATGTTGTGGTACTGAAGCCCCTCACAGTTAGTTTCACCACACAGTCAGGTAAGCAGTACCAAGGAGCAATCTTATGAGTATTTATAATGTCCATTTTATGCTCAAGACTGCTCAGTTGTAATGTAATTCACATCTCTTCTTCCCCTGCCATATCTTGTGCCACCATGTTCCACTGTCACGTCTGCCTAGTGTCCCCACCTCCAGTTGTCCCATCTTCAGCACCCTCACCCCCAGCTACCCCACCTCCAGTGTCTCCAAACTTAGAGGAGATGAGCCCCACTGTTGTCATAGTTACTGAGTCAGGTGTGAGGAGTGTGAGAGTGAGCTGGGGCCCACTGCAGCCTGATTCAGTGAAGACATACACTGTGGAGTACGCAGAACTACCCCGGGGGGAGGCGCGAACACTCACTTTTGGACAGCATCAGAACTCCACCTTTCTTACACGGCTACGACCTGATACACAGTACCTTGTCACTGTGAGCGCACTGCACACCTCTGGCCAGGAGAGGGCGATGTCTGTCAAAGTCTGCACCCAGGAGGGTAAGCTTCAAAACTGACTCTTAATTGTACTCTCCATACAAGTATATTTTGCTGTTGGCAAATGGCTTTTTGAATGGGAAAATCTGGGAGATGTTGATATTTTTTTTTGCATTAAATGCAGTCTAGCTATGGTATTTTTTTGGTAATTTCATGTAATAGTAAGCGTGACTTCAGATGAGCTGTATTTTTGTGTGCTGGAGGACATCTGTGATGACCTACACTCTGCCTGTCACTCTTCCAGAGCTGCTGCCCCTGGCTGACCTGCAGCTGACCCCAATGGGGCACGACTCTGTGCAGGTACAATGGCAAGGCAGCGTGGAAAACCTTCGGGGATACTGGCTTACCTGGCAAGGGGGCGGTGGGCAGGACCTCGCATCCTCCCGCTACCTGCCACGAGGCATGATGTCCACGCTGCTCACGCACCTGCCCCCCGGTGCCCGCGTATGCGTGTCACCTGTTTACAGGACTGCGCGTGGAGAGGGACTCTGCTGCACAGCTCAGCTTTACTCAGGTGAGGTACTTCTGACCTCACCTGGGAGTCAGAAGTCATGTGACTGATTAGATAAAATTACACAGACATCACTTACCCTTCCACCTCTAAGTAGTAAGTAGAGAGTCATAGCTGTTCTGTCCTGGGTATGTAATAGCTGTTATAGAGTATTGCTAGGCACTGTTTTTCTCACGGGTTTTTTCTTCCTGTCCCACCAGACACAGTACCCTGGGGATATAGCTCCATAGGGCTTGCGCAATCACGTGCCTGATGGACAGCTTGGCATGGAAGTGACCACTGCGTGCATCTTGGGGTCATGGGGCAATGGGGAAAATACTGATAATGGACAGAAACAGAGACCCCTGCTAACCCGATACCCTCACTCTTGTTGTTTTTCTATTGGATGTTATGTGTGGGGTTGCAAGATCTTGTGTTTCCACAAGAGGGCGCCATTCTGCTCACAGACGTACACACTGGACAATTACCTTCGCTGAGCTACTGAGTGTCTCTTTATCCCACTGGCTCATCAAGCACACATACATATATGTAATAAACATGCACAGAATCTGTCCATATCTAAGATGCCTATATTAGCTTTTTAAATTTAAATGTTAAATTAAGTCTGACAAGTACATTAACAAACTGTTACATATAAAACCATATAAATGTTGTGATTAGTATTAATAGGTATGTGCATTCATTTTAAATGGAGGGTAGGTGACACAGTGTCAAAACACAATACTGACGTTAAAGTTCAGGAGACAAGGTTTAGAAGCATCCAGCAGAACTGTACATCACCAGGTTCTGAAGGGGTATACATCAGAGGTACAGGTCACCCTGTCCAGCTTAAAGCAGAAGTGTGGCTGAGCAGGACTGTGGGGGTGTGTAGCAGGCAGGACTGCACGGAGCAGGAGCACAAGTGACAGTCTTCAGCAGTTAGCCTCTATTCTCTTTCTAAATTGAAGAAATTTAAGTAAATGGAAAATATATCAATGTATAATGGATAAATGCATAAAGCTGTATAAAATTGTGAATAAATTTAATTTTTGCTTTTCCTATGTAGCACTGACTGATGTAGTCCACATTATTTTGTATTACACATGTTTATATGAAGGCTGTTTAATTTGTTGTGGATCCATCTTTGTTGTGAATAGGAATAATGTTAGTGTGCGCCATCCATAAAAATCATATAAACAACAGGAAATATCCCTTAATAGTTAAAAACAAATTCTGACACCATATTGAACAGTACTAAAGTTGTAGCAAAACAACCACAATGAACTGAATGATCAGCAGAGATTGAGACTGATCAGCAGTGATGCAGATGGATGGTCTTACTGTGACCTACGTTTACAAAGTTGTTTTAGTGAATTGCTTTAAAAATTTTAAGCGCTTCAAAGTATAATTGACAGCATATTATCATAGCAAAGCTGGAGTCAGTGACACTGGGACTGCAGTGCCATACATGTGCGGCCACAGCACATTATCACTGTAGTTTACATTATCACTGTAGTTTACATTTTCACTGTATTTTTTAAACTTCACAGATGCTCAGAAAAGTGCTGTGCTCTTTTATTTTTCATTCAGTTGTTGTTCACTTTGCTTCCTTAAAGCACTAACCATTATGATTCAGTGATCATTACCACTTTGGAAATTTGTTGAAACTTTGTTCTCCCCACTGATTCATTACCACATTCAAAAACAGAACAGTGTACCACTTTAGTTTGATAAAAATATTAGTGAATGAAGCCCTGTGAAATGACCACAAAGAATGCAGTCTTTTGTTTATACCAGGATTATCGTGATGGATGTGAAATGGGTCACACGTGTGACGCCGTTGCTGGAAACCTCCATGAGAATCCATAAATCGCAGTGCTAGTTATAATCATTAATTAGCTGTAATTAAGGATTATTTAGACCTGGATTTTATAATATGTTTCTATTAATGTTATGTTTATGATATGTCAACGAGTACAGTTATATGTGATGTATTTGTAATTTTAAACCTCTGGAGAAGACCTTTAGAATTTTCATACAAATTCTCAAAAATGAAGTTTGCGCTTCTTGCTTACAAATAAGTGTAAATACTTCCAGAGGAAAAAAGGTGTGAACAAATCTGGCATTTCTACTTTAGTACAAATCTACATTTTATGTACTGTATAGTACAATTTAAGCAGCAACACCTATGTATGTAATACCTGGTGTCCTTTTTGTTAATGCCAGAAATGTACCCATTTTTACTCACTTGCGAAACATAATGCCTTTCACACACCTCTGCCTGTTGTCTTTATACCAGCAGTTTGTAGCATAACACTGTATTCATTTTTACTTTGATGCTGACACATTACTCATGCTTTCACCACCAGTGAACAAAGCACCATCCAACATGGTGGATCTGCTTGACCACTGCAGATAACCTCTAGCTACAAGTCAATAGGATATTATATCTATGGTGCCATCCCAATGCATCTTTCCATTTCACTCATACATAAAAGTATTGGCACTAGAGGTTTTAGTTACAGAACCTCTAGTCTGTGGAATAGTCTGCCTGGTTACATACAGGATGCTGAATCAGTGTCAGTGTTTAAAATCTCGACTGAAGACCTACTTTCTTCGTTAAGCCTTCCCACAACAGTCTCCATAGGCCACTGTAATTACTGCTGCTGGTGCTGCTGTACATGCCAATATAACTGTGATATTTTTCATGGGACTGTTAGTCTGCTAACCCCTTTCTGCATTCCTTCTCTATCCATGTGTGTACCCAGTGCCCAACTGGGCACTATCTCCATGGGATGCCATGCTGGAGTCGCTGACACCCACACCAGGAGCACAGAAGGACTCCAAAATGCTATTTACATTCATAGCCTCCATTTTCAACTGTGTATTCTGTAATGTTAGCCTGACCAGGAGGGGCTTAACCAATACAGCTTGTGTTATTATGCATATCATAACAACTAAAAACAAAAAAATATATATATACTGACATATTCTAATCCACAATGGTGATCAAAGCAGGTCTTTCCACGCTCAGGTCTCTTAAAATGTTTTCAGTGCTCTACATGCTGTGAAAGTATGGGCCTTTACCTTTACCCATACCTGTGCAAGTGCCACCCCAGGCAGGAGGGGCTAATTATTATGGTTTATTGTTTGTTAGTAAGACAAATTGAAATTGTTAAATATTATATTTTTCCTATGGATTTTTTCCAGAATAAAATTAAACAGTTCAACCTGATAAGATTCCAGTGTTTGCCTGGACAACTCCCTAATACGAGAGTTACAAAACCACCCAGATTAATAGCATTTCATATGATTTCACAACAACACAGTTTTCTTGTATGAGGATGATTTCACCAGAACCTCATCTAACTTGGGTTTCTGTGGATGTCAGAAGACATTGTAACACCTCTGGGCACTGTGACATATTTCTCAACTTTTGGAACTTTAATAGTACAATACAATCATTGTAAAATCTGGTATGCAGTCTATTGGTGTATAGAACAGTTTTTAATGTTCCCTTAGTGCCTTTTAAAAACATTAATATTTATAACAATTCTATGTCGATGTATTGTCCTTCACTGCATATATTGGCTAGTGGCAGTTCTGTCTATAAATCTAATAATCTCTCAGATTTACATGCATATACTTATTAAATACTTTCACTTCTGATTTAAATATCATTAAATTGGTAAATTATAGGATTAAAGGATTTTGACACCAAACCTTTTTTTAGACCTTTTAGAATTTTGAAAGTGTAAAGCCGTAATGAATCGTTAAATTGAAATTCCAACACCGACTGCCTTAATCATGTCATTCACTTTAATTACACAGAAGTGTGTCTAGTGGCTGATGAACACCACGAAAACAAGTCTGTGTGATGCTCTTACAGTAGTGTGGCTTGTAGAGAAGAAAACAGACAATTCATCTGCACTTTTCTTTTTAATCCTTTGATTACAGTAAATATGGATGAAAAATGAATACAATAAACCAAAACTGAAAAACCAATGGTCCTCTTAGATGTAATGGCTAAACCCGCATTCCTCTTCAAACACATACTGGAAAAGCCCATATTAAATAACCAGTATATCACAAGTAAAATAAACTGTAATCAACTAAATACTGTTACAATATAGTAAATATCACATGCTCAGTACTAAGGTCTATCCCACAGTATATAAAATAGGTAATGTAATCAGTAGATTATATATTAGTAAGATGTGCCCAAAAATTTGTTATCAGATGTGTATCAAATATATCAGATTGTATGAAAAACTGGATGAGGAGGACAGTAAAAATTGGCACTTATGCTATCACTGTAAACTGGTGTCATATACTGCAATTACCCAAATTAACATGTTTATGGGTTTGTTTTTTAACTGTATTTCAGTTGTTGATAACAGTTTTAAGAGAATGTTATCCATAAAGTTCAACTGGTTATTGTGTTTTAATTATGCATCATCCAACAGGTTTAGAACAGATCATTGCTGCTACAAGAAGTGTACCAAATATGCCATACACCACCAATATTCCAGTAGCAAATAATTCAACTTGTCTTAGTTCTTCCTTTGCTGCGCTGTACTTCTCAAAAGTATAATATCCCCTTGTCCGCAGTCTTCTGTCTATCTTCTCCAATAGCTGTGTAACCTGAGTGGTGTCATTCTCGTCTTCATTGTTGAAGATCTGATAATCATCACCACACGTTTCGATGAGTTTCTGAAGATCATCAGGGAAGCACACAGGACTGTTCTCTGTTCTCCTTAGCTTGTCTCCTCCAGTGAACAGGAGAAGTGTGTACCTAATTGCTTCATCTCCAAGATTCTTCTGTATCCACTGAATAGTTTTGCATTCTTCATGTCTTGTTCTCTCCAACCTGATCACCAGAAGGAACACACATGGCCCTGGGGAAGCCAGGTGTATGCTTTTCTCTATTAACTTCTTGACTTTGTTATCAGATAATGATGAGCCATAAATTCCAGGGGTGTTAATCACAGAAATTGTTCGGTCATTCACCACTTCTACCCATTTCTCACACTTGCTTGTCACCGGCCATAGGGAGGAACCTATTTCAAACACATTTCTTCTCAAGATGGTGTTTCCTGTGGCACTCTTTCCTGCTCCACTATTACCAAGCAGAATTACCCTCACACCTTCTTCAAAGCCTGTGGAAAAGCAGTTAGTCAGTATACTACTACCCTTATTAAAAGTCTGAGGTTTTTTGTTAGGAATAGTTACAGCAATCCTCATTGCAAACGAATACATTGTACCTACAGCCCCTGATGTAATGGCCCTGCAGCTCTGTCACTGCAAACTGACTGTCAAAGTCCAGCAGTTATTAGGCCATGCCTTAATTTCTTTAATTAATTATTTGTGTGAACAGATGAAATTTCACTTACGTGCCATGAGTTAAACACTCCAATACAAATTAGGATCCTCCACCTGTTACAAAAAACAATATTTTCTCAGTCTACCTTCACATTTGTATCACATCCACTTTAATATTACTAAAGATAAAACTGCTGTAATAACTGACAATGTTTAGGATTCAGGTGCAGAGTGCAGGTTTCAGCATAGTAATGAACCAAACCATTTGTGGTAAAAAAAAAAAATATATA
>JABJVR010003338.1:0-16044 GCA_025773905.1 Chitala chitala | reverse complement strand
ACTTTTCAAAATGTTGTTAAACAATCTGGTTAACCACTCCACTGCTGCCTCTCCTAAACATTTCCATACCTCCACTGCTATATCATCTGGACCATCTGAACATGAACAGAATACAGTTGCTTTAATTGCATTGATCACAATGGAAATTTATCTTTATACGTTCTATATACAAATACAAATTGTAACAGGCAAACAAATGCTTTAAAAAAATATGCTCAAATATTCACTGCTTTATAAACATATTGCTGAGTTTCTGTTGTAACTAGCATTTTTATTTGTGTACTGTAACATGTGGTTATTGAATCAGCTGCTTCCTTTGTATGCTTGTCCTTATTGCATTTGCACAGTGGTCTCCAACCACCGGGCCGCAGATCATTTGGTACCTGTTACACCCTACCTGCTACTCCCCCCTGTGTCCATGAGATGTCGCCCTTCCTATTGTATTACTGCCTTCAATGTCATATATTACCGCTAGATGTCGCCATTTCAGATTTGTACCTATTACGTGATTAGCCTTCGTTATGTCTCCCCAGCCTTGTGTAATCTCCTTGTTAACTCTGCTTGTGTTTGTTCCTTATAAATATCTACCTAGTGTTCCTGTTAGTTGCCTGTTGTTAAAGTAATGCTTAGTTTCTGTATTCCAGGCCCCTGATCTGTTATTTGTCAGAAATCTTTGTGATCCCTGTTCTTATGTTAACCCAGCCCTGTATTTTACCTGTCCATTCCATTAAACTTCCCTTCACCCATTAGACTCTACCCTGGCTTCTGTGTCCTGTTCTGGCTGCACAGAAACTGTTTATATATATATATAGTTCAAAGTGCTATATGGTGTAACAGGTTGTTAACAGGCAACACCACATCACAGTTTTATTCTGTAAAAGTGGCTCAATTCACAGTGTGTGGATTTTCTGTGGTTGTACCAAGTAACTACAGGCAGTGTGGACTGATTGGCAAAAACCCTTGTGTGTCACTGTCTGTCACCCTTTTAACGAGCAGTTTGCACCATGCTGGTTTATCACAGCGTGTAAAGAATGTCCTGGTGTTTGGCCATACACACCACGCGTCCCCAACACCAATAGTGTGAAAGAATTAATGTCAGAACAAATCATCAAGTAGCACCAGCCTGACCTTGACCAATGTCAGCAGGATTGTATGAGTAACTGAACTAAAAGACATTGTGCCCAAAAGTGATTTTAAAGTGTTTGGTCTTGAAATGCAGTGTTATGTTGGAGGATTTATTTGTGTGTGTTTTTACCTCAGGTTGTGCACAACTGTGTCCTGTAATTATATTACCCAATAAGGTATTTAATCATACCTGATAACTATTATGTAGGAAGAATACGGAAGACTTTTAACTCTAAAGTAGTTTTGGGACACCAGTAGAGTTGTAAAACGGCTAAAATTTTAAATCAAAGCGCAATAGTTTATCAGTTAATGAAATTGTATTAACTGTCGGAAAAATAGGGCTCTTTTATTCGGTCTCTTTTTTTCCTACTGGTCAGAAAGATGTCTTCAGAATGAATTCAACTACTAGGTATTCACCCCTCATCATCCCGGCAGATGTTTTAAAGAAATTTTTATTTACAATGATAATATTAAATAAAAGACAACAATGAATACAATAAATAAAACACAATAAAAACATGAAGAATACAACAGAATTGAAGGATTATAAACACACAAGTAGAATAATTTTAACACAGTAAAATAGACACTCTGTGACCACTGCTGACTCATGGAATCGCCGAAAGTTGGATACGACTGAACAGAAATCATTATCAATCATCATCATCATTTAATAAAACAGCACTGCATCGAAAATACACACATGGCAGTCACTGATCCACACGGCTTTCGTGTGACTGTCTCCTACGGAAATTTATCAACGGATTATATTTTGGTGTGCTTATGTATTCAGTTGTCCATTGCCCATTTCGTTTTGGTTCAAAATATTTTCCGAGTAATTTATTGTTGTTAAGGTTGTCTGTGAGCGTTGTGCTGTTTCTTTTTAGGTGTTCCTCCCGTCATCTGGCTGCCGCACCTTCCACTCTTTCTTACAGCTGCCTACTACATCTTTCCGCCATCTCCACTCTACCTCCAGCAGCGACCGTTTGCATCCACTCGCAGGACCCTGATCCAGTCTCAGGGCCTAAAATGTGATATTACAGTATTCACCGTTACTGCTACTGTGTTTCATGCATTTAAAATAAAGCGTTAAATTAATTACAGCAGACTCGTAGGAAAATAAACACGTATGGTCGATTTGTTAGCATTATCGGATAGCCCTTTAAATGATATATAGCTTGTGTTACGTTAATACAGGAGAAAATACACATTTTATTAGATAATTTAACACACCTTACTGAATAAGGTGCCAAAGCATTATACAGTTACACATTTTAAAATAAATTTTTCGCCAGCTACTTCACTAAAGGGACACTGGTAATAACCATAATGCAACACAATTTTAATGTTTGAAAAACCAACAAGCACCATGGCAATATTACTGAAAAGTGTAAACTGCATGTGGTAAACTAGCTGATAGATTGAGGTTTACCAGCTGTCAGGACCGTTTTGTGTGCTGTGGGGTGGACTGGTACGTTTTTACAGGTCTCCTGTTGGCAGATTCCCTCAGAGTGTCCTGAGACAGCAGGCCACCAGAGAGCTCCCACTAATATTCCACCTCAAGAGAAAGCTGGCAGGGCAACGTTGATGTGGCAGTACATGGTAGCAGAACTGCCGCATCCAGCCCACCTTGTCCGGTAGGAGGAACAGGTGTCAGGTAGTGCAAGTTTTGGCACAAACAGAGGACGAGGATGCATTCGCTTAGACCTTGACTTCACCCTATTTTTGTGATCTCCTTTGCTCCAAGGGACACTTGCATGTTCAACTCAAGTCCGACTGAAGACAGACATCTTTGTTGGGAGAAAGAGATGGTGTGTCTCCTGCTACAAAAGACTGCCTGTTGTGATGTCATGGAAATGGGGCTGGGTCACCAAGGCCTATGCTACAACACCTGAGTCCCCTCTATGCCTTATATAGGATATAGGGACGAGTGTGCAGTAAGTTGTGCTATAGATGGAGAAAGGACAGAGACCATTCTTCATAGGCTGTCTAATATTAAAAGGTGGCCTAGCGGCTCAATGGGTAGAGCATCAGGCTGTGACGCAGAAGTCTCCTAGTTCAAATCCTAGCCCAGCCACCAGGTATATCCTTGAGCAAAACACCCAGTACTAGCTCATTGTAACAAGTGTATGAAATGGTGTATGTTGCTTTGGGGGGAAAAAAAGTGTCTACTAAATGACTAATTAATAAAAAGGGCCCTTGTGGCAGACTGGTGGGGGGAGGGGCTTTACAGACATACTGTGGGACTAAGGACATCCAACAATGACCAGCACAACCAGACAGATGTGGTGCAAAAAGCCACAGTAGAGATAATATTTATTTCAAAGTCAGAGAACACAGCTGTACATCCAAACCATCTCGCCATTGTCCAGCCTGACAGTATTTACATATCAATGGGGTTCGGGCTCAATGAGCTGAAGGAGCAGTGTCTACTAGAATATTCTTTGCCAGACACTTCCCTCAGCTAGCAGCGTGTTTCCCTTCACTTCCATTATCTGTCATTTGTTTATATCTTTACAAGTGCTCGAAGTGGAAAAAGAACCAGTGCCAGTGCCTCTCTCGTGTCCCATAGGTGTCAACTGGCTATGAGATTATGAGATGTGCCAGTATACAAGAAACATTCCTGTTACTCTGAAGAAAAAAACAAAGAGGTGCCAGAATTATGTACCAGTGACTACAGGCCCACTTCAAGCACTGATTTTACAATATTATTCAATTTTACCTTGACAACATTACTTTGTTTCCTTAAGATGAACAAAAACATCTAATATGTCAAGGCACATAACAGAAGTGTTCTTTCACAAAGAAATATGCTTAAAATGTAAAATAATAGAATTTTATACTTGCAAAAAAATTTAACTTACACCAATTTGATGCACAACTGTATTTATACAATACTGTATTTACTTGATTGCTGTAAACAACTGAAAAAATTTGCAATATTGAAGATTTACTGGAATGCAGGAGTACTTCATATGTGACCTCTGTGTGACAAACAAAATAATGTTTTCCACATGACCTGATACAATGTAAGGTCATGTTGTCTGCATAACCATATATATGAAGTTAAACATAACAAGGATTTGAGCTATAAACATTTTTTCTTTATTATTTAATTAAATAGGCCTACAATACATTCAGGATTAAACAAGCATGGAAACCAGGAAACAGTTCGTATCTTGTGGGCTGTAATGTGGTAGGTATTCTGGCCTAGTCAGATATACACATTGCTTTATAAACAAACCATTGACATGTTGCTAAATTGTAAACAACAGTGATCTGTAACACAGAGAGTCAGGTGCAGATAGCATCTACAGGGGCTAAACATTCAGCAAACATTTTCTTAGTGTGTGAAACTACTGACATTTGGACACACAGCTGTTCACTGGAGATTGTTGGTGCTGACATCTAGCCCCCATTATTTGTAACACAATATTAATTACCACATTCAAACACTCACATATTATGACATTCTTTGAAAACTTTTATATATCTGTATATTCATTACAAATGGGTAATGCCCTGTCACTGAAGGCTAAAGAAGGCACAGAGTGATATTACTTTGACTGCCTGGCAGCATGAAATACTGAGTTAAATGCTGCATGCTCAACAGTGGTAGAGTCAATACAGGCTACAGGTCACGCTTCATTAAATTTGATCCAGTTATCTCCCTCTCTCTTCTGTGTTAATCCAGGTCTCAGGCTGGGAAGAACTGATTTCTGGGGCGCACTGCTGTCCTCTCTTCCAGATACATTTTGAAGTAGGAGTTGAGCAGGTCATCCATTTTGTAACCCTTTACAACCGTGGCAGAAAAGGAAACATTATAATGTGTCTATTAAAGGGGCACTGACAGCACGTGACTGCTGGGTTTATCAAATTGACCTGAACAGCCTTGCACTGGACTACAACCAGCAGGGGGGGCACCTGAGAAATTGGATGTGCGTACAAAGGTTGCAGATTGAAGTGCCAAGCGAGTGCTCAACTTCAACAAATAACATGCTTTCGTTGTCAGTCGGATAACAGCACACACAGTAAAGTACCAGTGCAAAACAACCAGCAGAATGTGTCTGATTTGAAATGACAGTTACTTACCAGGGAGGTCTCACATAGCACAGTACTGCTGCTGACCAGGTTTCCAACAGTCATGTGGAAGTAGGTGTTGCCACTGGACCAGTTTGTGATGCGGTTAAAGGGATGCATGGCCAACACATCCTGGAGTGAAAAACATTTTTAATGGCAAGACATGAAACAGTGATTCACAATAACAAACATTTTAATGGGCCTGAAATGTAAACACAGCAGATGTATGAAAAGTAAATGTCTTACCTTCGTCTTTGGGTTGATGAAGGTCACTCCATGTTTGCTGATTGCAATCATGACGATGCTTGGAAATGTGGGTTCCGACGTTTGCTGTACGCACAGCAGTACGTTTTACACAATTAACAAGGCATGTAAAGCAAAGCAGCACACTGATGTATTTTAACTCAGAGAGTCACTTATTTATCACTTTGCCAATGAGCTCTTACCTTAACTTCAAAGAAAGCACAGCCAAACGTGTGCCAGCAGGAAATGGCCTTAAGGATCGCCACCTTCGCTTCGTCCACAGTCATGCCAGCATGCTTGTTGTATGAGCTAATAATGTTCTAAAAAAAACAAGGACAAAGTCCATTCTGTACTCCTCACTTTCAGTAGACTACCGCTAGATGTTTCATCTATAGCAGGTCCTTACCTGTGAGCTTTCCCAGCAACTTTCAAGTAATGAATGCAGATCCTTACTGACTACAGCACTGTTTGTGTGTACAGCACTGCCAATGTTGTCATATTGTGTCTATTAAATACCTATAATGATTCACGCAGTACAGAGACTGGTGATGTACTGGTCAGAGGTGACAGCATCTCAGTATCTCAGGTCACACACCTTCTTCCACTCCTCTGCAGACATGGTCTTCAATTGGTCAGCAGGCACCAGCTCCCTCAGCATCCTAGGGATCATGACGAACTGCGACCTGTCTGAGTCCACCTTCACCCTGAAGAGGAGTCCAGCCAGCTTGATCATCTCCTCCTTGGTGCACTTGTGGTATCCACGTAGGTACTTGGGTAGCTCCTAGGGATAAGAGATTGTAAAGATCCAAGCTTTACATCAGCATCGACTCTTGCCTTACTAAATGAATAAATGACTGGTATATTCATAGGACTGCATTAATTAAAAACAGACAAGACAGTAGAACAATGGGTTCAGAAAATCAGCATCTTTAATGACAGATCCATGCCAAAAACCTCATTCAGAGAGAAAACTGCTTGCGTTACCTGCGGGTAGTGGAACAGGAGGTCAGCTTTCAGGTCTCTCCCAGGGACCACGTTAAACCACAGCTTCCTCATGAAGATGACAAGGTAAGGTGAGCTGACTGGCATTCCTGTAGTTTAAATTTCAAAAAGCAGTGATGCGAGGAAGAGGAAACTGATATCCATGGTATGTTACACTGAAGTATTATACATTACTCATCACCAACCAGTTAAACCCCAACTCAGTTCACTTTATGGAATCCATTTAGGTTACACAAGGACAACAGTGGCATCGCATGATAATCTCATTTACCGCCAGTTCTGGAGCACTGAATCCTTACCAACCATCTGTATTTAGATATATTAACCAAAGACCATAGCAATTTATGCAGAACAGCAGATTGTTTCTGTGTTTTTGCAGGCCTGCAAATATTGTTTGTTCATGTACATTACCATCTTTCGTCTTTTTGAGCTTCTTTGGGTTGTCTGTAACTTGTCGTAGGCCATCAAAGAAGTACTCAGAATCATTCAAACTTGACATCTGGAAAACACACAATATAAAACCATCACAAAACAATATGTCTTAAAGCACTCGTCTCCAGAGTCAGCAAGGTCAGAAATATTGGGAAAAAATGCATCCTTCTTATGTGTTTAGCTTACTTAAAACTCAGTAAAATTAAAACATACAGTACATATCATAGATTCATGTCAGATTTAAATGTATAATATACAGGATAAATATTAAAGGGATTAGGTTATCTAATGTTATGTCGCAATTCAGGACAATTATTATTTTATATATATGTTAAATTTGTAGTGTAAAACACAATATAACTGGAAGCCTCTGCAATTGACCGACCTTGTCTTGGGTCTTCACAAAGAGGCTAAAGCCATCCGGAGACATTAGCATGAGGCTAGCAGTTATACTGTAACACAAGTCCCGAATGTGGGTGGTGGTTGTCACCTCGAAGATCTAAGGGAGGTGGGAGAGATAAAAAGAGGTGAGGAAAAACTGAATCAACTAACATTAAACAGTTCCTTCTAAAACCCAGTATGTGCCCCCTACCTCATCTGTGTCATTGGGGAAGTGGACCTTGTGGAAGATCTGGGTGCTATTCTGCTGGATGGCATCAACCTCCACTTGGTGAGGTGGGCGCTTACGGGGCTCCATTCTGAAGAGTCAAACATCACCAACCTCAGACACAGAAATGCTGGTCAAATTGACTGAAAGCAAGGTACCTGGATATCCATCAGCATGACGGATAACAAATGCACCACAGTACTGGTGGCTCAATGGGTAGAACATCTGGCTGGGATGCAGAAGTTTCCTGGTTTAAATCCCAGCCCAGCTTCCAGGTGTGTCCTTGAGCAAGATACCCTGCGCTAGCTCATTGCATTACAAGTGAAGTGTTGTAAGTCACTTTGGATAAAAGCGTCTACTAAATAAACAAATTACTAATGTGAGGAAACGCTAGAGATTCGCTCAATCAGCAGGGAACAAATTTAACGCATCAGTCTTTGTTCAAGCTATAATGAATAAAGGAAAAATAAAAGATCTGTTAATAGCAGGACAATTTTACTGGCAGGTACTGTAACACGTTCAGAGACTCGAGTGTGGACTGCAAATTAGGCTTTACTGGAATAAACAAAATGCCAACAAAACAGAACAGGCGAAGACTAAGTAAAACATAACCTTACAAAACAGATGTCAACAAATAAAAACAAGAAATGAGGAAAGGAAAAAGGAAAAATACGTCAGCAAATTAGAGCCCAGAATACAAGAAAAACCTCTATGCATACATACCTAAACAAAACCCAATCAGAAACAAATCAAGAAAACAAAAGTAGTGGGCGGGGTGTACAACAACATAATGAGGCTGCTATCTTTGAAAAAGCAATCATGACAGGTACATTAAGCTTGCTTATTTACAAGTCTAGAATAATATTGAGGAAGCACAGGAACCAAGCAGGATGTCCCTAAGAGAGATCTAGCCCATATTAGTTAGCGTGGGAGGCGGTGATCAAGAACATGCCTTAGTACAGTCGTAACCTGAAGGCTGCTTTATGTAAAGGTTTATGTAAAGGCCCTGTGCTTACATTACTGAGAATCTGTATTATTCTAATCAGTTATTCAAATGAATAAACTGTTAACATTGAAACTCCCCTGAAAACAAGTAACAGCTTAGCCACCAAATGCAGAAGGATTTAATAGCTGTACCCACGACCACATTGGGTTGCTTCCGGCTTGACGTTTCTCACCTCAGTGTGCCCTTTAGCCTCTTCAGGCACTCGGAGGCCAGTGGTTCGCGGAGCCGGGACTCTATAAAACGCTGGGTGTGCCGCAGCAGGGCCTGGCTGGGCGGGAAAAGCCCACAGCAGAGCCAGAGGAGCTGCCAACCGTTCTCCATGCTGAGCCTGGGGAGCAGCAGACACATTCTGGTGCGTAAATGGGGATGGGCGCAGATACCCAGCCAAGTGCGGAAGAGAGACGGTGTATAATTTACAACACTACTACGCACCTAGGCTTTGGGATTTCCGCTGCTAACAGGTTGTGCAGCTGTTCAAGAGTATACATTTTAAATGTATGAAGCACTATTTAATTGCAAGCTCATGAATGCAAGTGATTGTAATGGTAGCACAGCATGTAGATTATGTATTTGTTATGTAATATCTGAGAATTAACATTTCAAGTCACTGCGATAGGTTGGCACCCTGTCCAGGATGTCCTTTGTTTTATACTCTAGGCTGCCTGTGATAGGCCCCAGGCTACCCATGACCCTGTACAGCAGAGATGGCCCTGACCCATTTGGTGCCATAGGCAAGATTTCAGATGGTGCCTCTTACATTGCAACCAATTCCATTAACAATCACTGCAGTGGCAACGCTACGGATGGACAGCGCCCCTAGCATTTGCCTATATGGCCTATGCCCAGAGCTCTGCTGTACAGGATAATTGGTTGGTAAATAGATGGATGGATGGAACATTTCAAAGTACAACACGAAATAGCTGGATGACTGATATCAGTAAGATTATATTTTGTGTAAGAGTTTAATATGGTTTTATTACGATTATGGGACAAATGTCCTTCAGGAGATCAACTACAACAAACCTGTTGTGGTTGCTGGTCATCTGTCTCATGATCTGGCAGTAGATCTCATCTCTCAGGTCCTCATGTTGCATTGCAGGTCCAAAGATCTGGTCAGTGAGTTCGAGAGCACTACGCACCTGCTTGATGGGGTAATCACCCATGTACTTCAGAATAGGTACACACACAGTCAAGGCAAAAACATCTGTCTCTGGAAGAATTTACCAAATTAAAAAAGTAAAATAAGATGTATCGTCAACAGCTAGATGTCGTTCCACAACTTAAAGTCTCCAAAACATTCAGCTTCCTCATGTCCATAAAGAGGGGTATTAGTATGACTGAGAAAATATATATAAATATAAATATATATGTAAAACTAGACAAGAAACTGAATCATACTGCACTTCACAAAAAATTCAAAAGATCATATGCTTCAACAATCCAACTCTCTATAAGTATCACTACTATCTGTAATGTTAGGATGCCCAGGAGGGGCTGGGCAGCCAGTCAACCTTGGGCCCCTAGAGGTTTTTTTTCTCCACACTGCGGAGTTTTTGGTTCCTCTCCTCCATTGTTGTCTGGCTTCATTCATTTGTACTGATTTCTTCAACTTTCTCTGTAAAGTGCTTTGAGGCATGCTGTTGCAAAAGGCGCTATATAAAAATAAATTGAATTGAAAATCAGCAGACAATGCCACAATTATACAATGTGTACACTTAAGGGACATGTAAGGATATCAGTGAAGGACAGGCAGGCTAGTTGGCTGAGCTCCGAGTTCTGCACTAGCTTCTTCAGCAAGGGCTGCCGGAGGGGTTCCCTGGAGCAAGCCCACAGTTTCTCTTTACCCCCACCCTTGCCAAGACCCTGACGCCCCCCATCCTTGCCGGGCTGCCTAAAGGGTCCAGACAGAAAAGAGGAAAAATTACAAGGTTTATTTCAGTGTTGTGTAAATGGCTTACAGAAGGGAGGTTGTATGGACAGTGTCCTACCTAAAATACTCAAAGGAGAACTCCTTAAGTGATAGAGGTGCCACCCTTTCTGTATTACCCTCATCTCGGTTGCTGACCTGCACAAGAGACTTCCGCTGCTCTGGGGACAAACTCAGCAAGTTCTGGAAGCATAGCCAAGCAAGGCCTTCAACAAAGTAGTCACTAGTGCAAATTTCACAAATATTTGTCTCACTTAAGTAGAAGTCAAGACACCAAAAAAAAAAAACAATCATACCAGAATCTCAGTGGTTGGTTTGCTCAGTGTTGCTAAAACTAACACGGCATCCATGGAGACTGCACCAGTTAGCCCAGTGCGCTCATTTTTGCCTTTCAACCAGCCACGATCAGGTGAATACTCCTCATCTCTGATGACATAAAGCAGATCTCCTTTTCTGAAGCTGAGAAATGTGGTATCATCTACATAAGGAGAAAAAAATGGCTGACTTACCATACTTTCACGAGCTCTGAATACTTAGATTTTTCAGGAGTCAAAGAGGATAACCACATGAAATGTGCCTGCCTCGCTCTCACCTTGTTTATTGGAGTCATGCAAAGCCAAAGCATAGTGGGAACGCTCTTTTAGTCCTTCCAGAAACATGAGCACCAGTTCTCCCATCTCTTTGGCAGAGCTAGTGCCCAGGAGAAAGTCTCCTTTCAGTGTAGTAAGAGAGACAGAGGCTGCAAAAGATGTGCTGCACCAGACAAGAGCAGGAACAGGACAGAGAGCGTTTAGAGAACACTTCATCAGCTCCCCTGCGTTGACCATTACAGGCTTTATTATTTATGATTCTTATTGGCTCTAATTTACTAATTCACTTTGACTTTGGTACCTTATTGTGTTGACATCGACGACCTCAGCATAAGTGACTTCTAGAAGCGTTTCGTTTTCGTGCAAGAATGTGATCCCAGCCAAATTGATGACAGCAACAAACTTATTCTTGGGCAAGTCAGGACCTGTGAAAATGAAAACTTACTAGAAATGAACCACTGAGATCAGTCTATATACCTTTTATGTAAAGACCAACTGTTAGGTGAGACACAAAACGGTACAGGTCCAGAATAGACAGTTTGTGCTCTTACCTGAGAGCTTCACTACTTCAAAAAACTTCGAGAAGAATATCGGCCACTTCTGGAGAGCATAGTCTACAACTTCTGCCTTTACTGTTTCAGGAGTCTTTCCCAATTTTATGTACGGACTCTAAAAATGAAAACTGTACATCTTCAACTGAACAAGGATTCCAAATATCAATTAAAGTGATGAAGTGATAACAAGGACAGATAACAACGCCCAGTGAAAGGTGTTCTGAAGTATATTCTCTGTGTATCTGACGTCTTTCTTTGTGGTACCTGAAGATGTGCTGTCTTCACCAGCTGCACCCACTTAGCCTCTGACTTGGCTTCAATCAAAGTGTTGCTTATGCATTCCTGTACTACTTTCCTTGTGTTATCATCACAGCAGTTCGTTCCAAACTGCACATAAAAGTGCTTTGCTGAAAGCTGGACAAAATCATCCTCCTAAAGGCATAAAATCAGACAAAATGAGTGCACACTCTCCAAACTTTACTGCAACCGAAGGCAATACGACTTTGAACAAAAGCTTTTTACATTGGCTTATACCCAGTCCTTCATTTCTAGGTCCGTGACATCGGAAAACGTTTGTTTATGGTAATGTTCAATTTAAGATCTACCATAAAAGCAATGGTTTACGTTTGTTTAGATGATTGTCAGAGGGCAAGAGTGAGAGGCAAGAGGATCAGGCTGTTTGTGCCCAAGTCAGACCTTGAAGAAACAAACACAAACCAACTGTCCAGTAGATGATGTGCCCTGTCACCTTGTCAGACTTGTAGTCCCCCTCCTTCAAACCACTGATGATTTGCCTGTAGATAAGGTCAGTGCTGACAGGGTCACGGCTGCAGTTGTGCCAGGGGGTGAAGAGCTCTTTGCGGAAGGAGAGACGCCAGGGAGCGTGCTGCTCCTCTCCACCGGTCCTCTTCACCTCCTGCTCACACAATGAGATGGCGTCCAATACGTGCTTCCTGCTGCTGCCCAGGGACCACATCTGCAAACAGCCAAAAAGGCACCACAAACCCAGGTGTTTTCTCACAGGATCACAGGCTGTAAGTTTTTGGATTCTCATTTTTGTCTTAGTTATTCCCTCAGAAAATTGGGATTAGCACCTACAGGGCTGCTCATATATTTTATTCATCTTGTCCTGATTATTAAACACTGTGTTAAACAAAAGTTAATCAACTGACATTATAAAGGGACCCGACCAAGTAACCACCCCTCATGCTGACCATTTACACAACACTGAAATAAATCCCTGGTTTTCAGGACAAAAGACTGATTACCAGTAGTCCCCCAAGTGAGGGACTCCGGTCTTGCTGATTTTACAACAGCCTTTCTACCAAAACCATTCAAAAGCTTTTAATTATTATTTTTTGTAATCTCCTACCTTTTCATTCAAAGAAATATAAAGAGAGAATCCAAATGTGTCCTGGAGATGGACTTTCTGTGCGATTAACTGGCAGATTTCTTCTGAGTTTGAGGCTGAGTCAACAGGTAAACTGATGTTTTGTCCATTCATCAAGGTCACAGACACTGTCATTGGTTTCTTATTCTCAGCAGCCTGGTCATAAATCAGCATGTCAGGGTTGAGTCTACATGCTCATAAAGTACTCAAATTTTCAGATTTGAATACTAATGTCACAATCCTCTCTTAATGTGAAGGTTTCTTACCTGTAGCTCCATCCAGCAAGGAGGTTCACATCGCACTCCGTTGGAAATAGTCCTCCGCAGCCTCTTAGAACAGTGTTTGGCAACGCCATCAGGACCAGTGCGGATGAAGTGTTCCAGATACTGTGGGTAGATCACACATAAACAGTGTAATGAAAAAGCTCCAACTCCAAAGACAGACAATCAGTGACCAAAAGACCAACCTCAACAAATCGCTCAGTGGGTGGGAAGATACCAAGGCAGATGGACAGAAGAACCCATCCTCTGTGGGAGCTCCTCTGGTCATCATTACCCACCAGCTGTTTACAAATCTGGCAGTAGATCTCATCTCTGCAGTACATACATATGAGGTAGAGTTAACGTCCAGGAGGTGAAACCAAAATGTAAAAATGGCGCCAGTTACCTATTTAAACTCAAAAGTAGGCACTCAAAGGAGGCAAAAAGTAGATACAATCATGTTTGCTACCTGATGTCTTCTCTGACAATTGCATATTCCATAATGATGTGGAGTTTTTCTAGGGATGTCAATGGCCGATGTAGTTTTTCTTCGCCAACCAGCAAGTCATCTTCCTCCTTCACATTCTCAGCTGCAGACTGTGATGATGACTGAAATGGTACAAGGGATATGAAGGGAAAGTTAGGTTATATTGTATGACGTCATGACATTGGAACAATCTGAAAAGGTATCGATATTAAAATGCTTTTTATAACAGAGGGATCTTTGGTTCTACACATCATTTGGTTCTACATATCATTGTTCTCAATTCCCCAAAGAGGTTCTCACTCACCTCCTCTGGGATGGTTGAAGGCCTTCGGTTCCGTGCCTCACCTTTCTTCTTCCCTCTCAGGAGTTTCTGTAATGAAGAACACCGTTGAAATGGAAAACACCTCTGTTGGTATTAGACATGACATCTTGACTGACACTACTAGTATAAAATGAAATAAATTTATCTTCACTTGTCACATATTTGTAACTAGTAAATACGTACATAACAGAATAAAATCCCTAAAACATTTATGAATCTAGATCTTGAATATCTACTGTATCTGTAGTAAGTAAAGCCAGTAAACTTTGTTAAAGTTAAGCTAAAAGCTATAAGGACTTCTCCAGAGTGTAGGAGACCAACATCTAGAACTGTGAAGAAAGCTCACCTGATCAAGGCCAACCAAGTTGCTTAAACGCCGACCCTGGTGCAGGTTCTGCCGAATGGAGCGGTCTGCCACAGAGCTGTTATTGTCTCGGGCTTGCTTGGGCTCAGGGATGTCTCCCATGAACCTTAGGATGATCCACCAGATGGTCAGGCAAGCCTGGACAGAGCAGTATAGCTGAGCTTGACACTTGCTACATTGTGAATGCCGATGGTACGATGCCACTTTCAAAGAACCAAGAGGCTAAAAAGAACATGCTACCGATGTCATTAAGTCGATCTTAAATTAGCGTTTCCACATTTCAGTATTTCTTCAATATTTTTGTTACTTAGTACTATAATAGGTATTCATAATTCCTATATTCTCAGAATCATTAACATAAGCTAAGTAGTTGGCATGGACTAAAGAATACAGTAGTACCAGAGCATCCCGTTCATCCTCGTGGTACAACAGTGGATTCCTCAGTCTATGGTTAATGTGGGTGTGCGTGGCAGAACCTTGGAAGTACAATGAGGCAAACTTGGCAAAAGAGTGTTCAGGATCATCTTCAGAGATGGTATTACATTCCTCTTCTGGAGTTTCTTCCACTTTTTGGTCTTCTTGCAGTTCTTCTTCTTTTGATATGTTACTCATTCTCTCCAGGTCCTAAAGACAAATAGGCTCCAATGAGACAAAGATTTGTATGTCGGAGCACCAATGTGGGATGTTAGGATGTAGATTTGTGGCTAAACTGTTCTTTTTGAAGAATGTAGCAACCTAACCTCAAGATCCTCTGGAGCTGAGCCCTCCAGCTCATTTACTGTGTCAGGCAGGAAGCCGAAAATGTTTTCCACGACTGATTCATCATTGACAGCTTCAGACTTGTCCTCCTGCTGCTGCCTAAGCACCTCCTCCAGCCTCCGCTGGAGCTCCAGAGCCGTCTGCTCCTGGGCTAGACGCTCCTGAGCCGTTAGGAAGGCCTGCCACAGCAAAAAGGCAAGCTGACGGCAGAACCAACAGCTTCTAAACGTTTCTGAGCTCTGCAATAGAGCTTCAGTACATGTCCCTATCATGCATACTAAAGAACTGAACTAGAAGAGTCAACACTGTACTATGAAAAAGCACACAGGACAGAAGAAGGTCTCACTCACGCTGTCCCTAATCCTCTTGGCGACTCTCCTAGCCAGCAGGCCTCTGGTTTGGGCCTGGAGGATGAGGACGGCCTTCTTCTTGCGCTTTAGCTCCCTCCTGCAGATGAACCTGCGAACCTGGCTCTGGAGCACAATGGCAGCTGTCCGCTGCTTGCTGTACTGCTGCTGGAGCTGCCGACTGCGGACCTTAGCCTGCAGGCGAGCAAAGCCCAGCTGGACCTGAGGAAGAACAGAGGGAAGCTGAGATGCTCTGAAATCTGTAAAGCACCTTCATAATGCACGGGAACAAACCCACCATTCAATGGTGTGTAATATACAGTAGAAGGGTATTAGTGATACAAATTTTGTTTCAAATTTCAGATACGTTCTGAGCATACTCATCTATAGTGGGGATTCTAGAATTATGCTAGAAATTAATAATAAGGTGGCCAAGTCTATTTTGGGGAGGGGGGCACACTTGAAGTCAACCAATAATCCATCCATCCATTATCTTAACCGCTTATTCCTGGTGAGGGTCGCGGGGAAACCTGGAGCCCATCCCAGAGC
>JABJVR010003337.1:0-16046 GCA_025773905.1 Chitala chitala | reverse complement strand
CCCCCCCCCCCCCCCCCCCCCCCCCCGCCCCCCCTGGGGCGGGGGGCCCGCGTGCCCGGCGGGGGGTCGGGGGGGTGGGGGGGCGGGGGGGGGGGGGGGGGGGGGCGGGGGCCCCCCCCCCAAGACACAAGTCAAATGACACGCCACGCCACACTGATGATAACACCTGTATAAATGTGTGCCGGCAATGTCTAAACTGATTTGGAAAACAAGAAAGCCAGCTAAACTGGTTCTATCCTGTTCTGTCATCCTGTGCAGAAGTATGCTCACATTTTTGTTCCTTGTGAAGATGATGTTACAAAGAATAATTGTACAAATTATCTGTACAAAGCGTCATCATGAACCAGCTAATAATGATTATGCTCTTTTCAGAGCAGCCCATGGAATCCTTGTAAATGCGACAGCACGCCCCCATGCCTCCAAACCCACAGTATCCATGGCCCTTTGTTCCAGCTTTCATCAACAAATCAGTTACACTTCACAGAGCAAATAAACTGCCTGGCTTCGTTAGTTTAAGAAAAAAGCTACACAACACTGCTTACCCAACATCTTCCAACCTGATGTCACAAAATTAAATATTTTGATAATGCTGCATTTAACTGATAAGCTGGCATCCATTCAGAACTAGTCTGACCACAAATGCTCACAGACAGTGTGACCTACAGGAAGGAGGACTGAATGTCTAAAATCATGGCAGAATAACAGACGGTGACACTAGGGTGGTCGTTATTCTTCAAGCTTTAAAATATTTAAGTCTTAACCCTTAAAATGGTTCCTTTTGATGAAGAAAAAAAAACACCTGCGTGAAATACACCACCAATCCAACTACATTTAGGGGTAGCTCAATGCTCCTAAATTTTGCCCGTGATAAATTACTGTTATCAAACTGCTGGAGTTTTGCTGATATCAAGTGAAAGAGTAAGTACACCAACTGAAACATTCTTTAATTTATTCATAAATAATATTCCCTGCAGATAAATATTGTTTGTTGTTGCCACTGTTGTTGATCTAGCGACCAGTCTGCTGTAAGAACTAAAATCTGCTTTTGTTTCTTTTAAATAGTATCTTCTTGAGAATTCCTTCCTACTTCAAGGCAAACAGGTATCAGAATTCTTGATGTCTTACTTTTTAGAGGTAGTACAGTCAAGTTTCACAGTAAGCGGAGCTGATTTAATTAGCTCTATTTGATGAAGGAGTTGATGATACAGTCAAACAGGAGATGGTGCGTGTAATGAAAGAGGGACTCCACAAAGGATCAAAGTTGACTTTGAATCTGTACCTGATAAAACACTGGCAAACTTTGTCACTAAACATTCAGTACGTCTCCTTGATTGATTTGTTACACGCTTTCTTGGAAGCCAACCCTGAAGAGCAGCCTGACAGCAGATTATCAGGAAGCATCAACTATTATACATAGTCTAAAAATCATGAACGATTATGCAGAGCGTGGAGCTGCTCTTATACAAGAGTATCATGGACCAATAACCCATGATGAGGGACAATCACAGTTTCTGATGCAGGTCCTTGAGCAGCATCGTCACGAGTTTCCTGACTGCTGCTAATGTACTCTTGGTGATGACAGGTCTCAGAACAGCAATTAGCAGAACTTTAATTTCACTGACTAATAGTGAAAAGTGAGTAATGTATGTATAATTTAAGCACAGCAGCGACAGCATTTAGCTACATTTGCTGTACTTGTTTCCGATATTGCGTTTTGCCACCGACGTAGTGAAAAGGAGCCGTGACATGCACAAGTGTTACTTACATACTTTATTATTTGTTAATTGACGTATTTAGAATATAATCCACACTTGCCACAATAAAGTGTTCCTGCAAATGGTACAATTAGATTACAGCAACAACTACAGCAGAAATAACATCACGTTTAGCAGTTTTGCACCTTTCTAGTCCTGCCAGTAAACTTTGGCTGCTTTGAGCTAACTCTAAAAATATTGTGATTTGATATATTTTTTCTCCAGGACTATATAGTAAAAAGGAACCACTTTAGGGGTTAAGACTAAAGAAAATAAAACTTTCAGAAATGAGTGTCCTATAACGACCACCCTAGGCGACACTCACTCAGCATGCCGCGGTAGTTGAGGTCCATGTCGCGGCTCTCCGAGCGCGTCTTGATGGCGTCGAGTAGGTCGTCGGGGCTCACGAGACCCGAAGGCCGCACAACATTCAGCATCTCATTCAGGCTCATGAGTGGCAGCCGCACAGCCGACATCACTTCCTGGGCGTCGCTCTCACCGTTGTGCCGACACCAGCGGCTCAGGGCCTGGAAGATGTCCTTCTCGCTGGCGGCGAAGGAGTCCCGCCGCACCACCGTCAGCAGGGCCGTCTGCAGGACATGAGCCGAGAAGAAGGAGCGGACGTCAGGAGAGCAAGCTTTGCAGGTAAAGATGGACGAATGCGGTCACATGACTGCTGACACATGGATCACTTTGCTGCTGCATAAGACTCTGCAGCCCCAGCAGAACCAGCCGAGTTTGTTTGTTAATTAGTCTGACAAGTGACGAGCCCTTACGAGGCCAAAGGCGCTGTGCTACAAGATCAGCATGTGACTCCTGCCAGCTGGCTCTTCTAACAGTCCTGCTCCTTAGCCTACTTGTTAATGTAGTTATTATTATGTTCCGGACTTCAGATCAATAGAAAGTATTAAATAACCATTAAAATGTCTACTCCACCACACTGTGTTTACACTACGGAGTCATGGTGTCTCAAAACCCCCTCCCCCAGGCGGGCTTTGAACCCAGCTCACCTTGGACAACGTGAGAAACCCGTCAGACGCGAGCACTTCAGGGGCGTGGCAGTCCATGTAAGCGCAGCACGCGGCGCTGAGCGCCCCCAGGCCATAGAGGCTGGCCACGTCAAACACCAAGCACACGTTGTGCGTGTGCAGCACAGTCCGCAGGAAGTCCGAGATGGAGTCCTCCAGTGGCTGCAGGCCGTAGCGGTGTGCCAGGCCCAGGAAGTCCAACAGTGTCTCCTCGCGGGCTGAGCTGAGGCTGGCACGGCCCGTGTACAGGTACTGAAGCAGCATGGAGAAGGCTTCCGCCCGCGTGTCCCCCAGCGGTACCTCTGCCTGGGGCTGGGACTCTTTCATGCCCCCATACAGCAGAGCTCTGATTGGGAAGGGGCAGGAGTGTCATGAGACCTGGACTGACCAATGGAGTTCCAAAAAACGAAATGCTACATCCCCCCCCCCCACACACACACACACACACACACACACACACACACACACACACACACACACACAAGGGTTTAACATAAAGCTGATACTCTTTCCTTTCATACACCCTGAGGCCAAAAAGAAAATTGTGTAAAAATACCTTACACCGAACACTTAAAAATTTAAGTACTTTTGTGGAAATTAAATTTCATTCAACTTCAGGCTTCCTGTAACCCTTAACAGGATGAAGCGGCATAGAAGGTGACTGACTGACTTCCAGAGCAATAATGCATCAAAAATAAGAGTTTTCAAAAAAATAGGTGAAGCAAGAAAACCTACAATTATATAGGTTACAATTCATACTTTCTGGGTAAAAATACTTGTTTTGTACTTTGGTACAGTCCCCAGAGTAAAGTTTAATCCGTGGTTTTCGCCCTGCTAAGAACACCCAAGTCCTCCACCCTCTACCTGAAGAAGTGGCAGCGGGCCGCAAGAATGACCCGGTGAGCCCGGAAGCGCTTCTCCTCCACGATGAACGTGACGTCACTGTACTCCTCCCCTGGCACGAGCGCTCCCAGCTGCTCCGACAGCAGGTGCACATGGTCGATCTCCGAGACAGAGGCGTGGGGTCGTAGGGGGTGGCTGTTACTCATGGCCACAGCCGTGGGGTGCTGTCACATCTGACAGGAGGTCAAAAAATCATTGTACTACATCTGTGCACTGGGACACCTGTCTTTCACCTGTTACTCTCCTCCACTTAATTGCAGTTGGTGAATATAGTCATTTTTGGTGTACTTCAAGTGATTTGACAGTTAAAGGTATAAGGACAATTTTATATCTTAATGCAATATAGGTCTTACATGAATATGCATTTAACTTAATTATCTGAATATTTTTTCATCTTCATAAAATGTGAGATTATAGGGACAGACAAGCGAAGGACATAAAGCGTTTTAAAAAATGAATTTTAATGTGATCAAAGTAGCAGTAAAACTCTGGGGACACTAAAATCGATGGGCGGACACGGTCGCTCTTGTTGCTGTCTCCATCGTTCACGTTTCGGCTGTTGCACAAGACGTGATGTATCTAAGACTCCAGTGATTTACCAGACTGTCCAGCGGCGCTACACATAACACTGGTGACAGCTGTAAAAATATTTCTGACGTAAGGATTAAAACTGTGTAATGTCGCTAGTATAAACATGAACATTAACTGTCTGTAATCGGCACTTTCTACACAAGTAATTAAATCATAGCTATATACTTTTAGGACCGGGAATTAAATTTTGCAGCATCGCATTAAATCACTTCTGCATTTGACATAAAGCGGAAAACGTTACGTAACCAGTTAAATCTGATTTGGTGCACAGGTCAAAGTAAACCATACAAACTACAACAGCCTGTGGGTGCGTATGTACATGTGCCGTGTCGGAAGCATTTCGTAATTAAATCGACACCGGTGCTTTCTGCTGTCAATGTTGACAGTTCGGCAAAAAGCCCGGCCCGGCCCACGAAGGTTTAAGGCCGGCGACATACCAGGCAGTAACCAGCCAGACGCTTTATCGACCCAGTATCTTTCCCTCCCCGGCCTTTTGGTCGCGTCGTTTCGGTTCGTTACAAGCAGGCGATTGTTTCGGATATCCACACAAAACACACTCACAGACAACAAGACGCCAACTCAAGTCAATAAAGCTGATTTACAGCCAGAAACCGGAGACTGACGGCAACGCAACTAACATTTAGCTAGCGGTAACAGAACGCAACCCGGAAGTTGTTCACGAACGGGACCCCGGAAGCTCTTAGCGCCTCCTACGGTTAGGAAGAGAAATGACAGGGATCTACAGCTTGCTGCAGTTCGAGTGGCCCCGCAGTCTCAGTGGGTGCAGGTGTTTGTTTCAGTCACTTTAATTTTACCACTATCTTCATTAAATATCAGTTACATCATTGCTTAGTCTGTACTCCATGAAGATTTGTCTGTTTTCAATTATTGAGTTACAAAGAAGAAAGTTAAAAGTGAGACATTTGTAAGATGTTTATGAAGATTCTCAGACGTCCAGATGAGGTTATCTGGAAGTTGAGTTATGTCAACTGGACTTCTTTCTCATTTATGCAGAACCCTTTCACCTTTTACCAAAAGGCTTCTTCAGTCTGATGGAAGTGGAGAAGTCTTTTATCTCTATATACCAAACAGGGTTGCTGGTCACACCCTTTCCTGAGTAGACTCATTAGTGTAAGAAATGTGAGTTTAGAGTCATTAAGAATAGGGGGTCGTTGCCTATGATGACCAGTGACTGAAATAAAGGAGTATTTCTTTGTGAAATACTCCTTGTGAAATATATGTGAAAAGGTGTTGATCTTCCTTGGGATGGATGAAATAGCATGAAAAATAGGAGACAGGTTGTGTCTCAGTCCTCCTCCTGTTTAATGAAGGGTTCTCATGTTCACATTTTGGACAGAGGATACATGGTTTAAGAGGGGAGTGAAGGAAGCCATCTATGTACAAATGGAGAACCCTTCTTGGAAAGAAGAACCCAATGGAAAACTTCTGCAAAGAAGTCCAGTTGACTTGGCTCAACTTCCAGATGAGACTCTTGTACTTTATGATCAGTAATACAATTATAAAGCACTCATCATGAGGTTTCTCTACCTGCAGAATTACAGGAGAAAATGTATGGGTAATTCAGACCTGTTGTTAATTGTATTTGAATGTAATTAATGAATAGTTGAAACAGGTGCCAAGCTGTGACTTAAGTGATTGAGAAACATATAAAATAAAAATAAAGCAACATCAGTAAGTCTTTCTCATGGTTTTAAAATTACTTTTTGAAAATGAATAAATCTTTTTGAGAATTACTGTACTGACACAATAATTATACAAAAGCATCAATGACAATGCTTTTCAATCAAAAGCAGAAACTGGCTGAAGCAAAAACGTGCAGCAACTGAGGCTCTGCAGGCCACGGTTGGCCATCCCTGCTCTACAGGTTCTACAGAAAGATAAAATTCTTTCATTCATTCACTTTCCAATAGATAGAACTGTTTTTGGCATGAGAAAACACAAAGAACTGCAGAGATTTCAACCTTGTGCAAAGATGTTTTGTGATTTTCTTTACTGTTGTACCTGTTTTTGTGACATTGTTTCTCTCCTGTCTATGTTATCCCTGTCCATAACGTTCTGGAATCTGGCTGCCTTGTGAAGCCAAGGCCCAATAATATAACTCAACTCACCTTTGAGGGCCAGACACCTGGAGCTATTACAGCTGTGTTATTCACATTTTTGTTTTATGTAGCTTCTTGCCATTAAAAAGATTTTGTGGGACACATATGGCTCAGAGCCTGTAGTTTGCCAATCCCTGTTATACATGAAAAAGAGTAGATTTTGAATGAATATAGAGGTGTGCTCTGCCTGATTGTTTTACCCACAGCTTCACACTGATTAGCTATTCAGACTGTCTCTCTCATCCATCCACAAACAAGAGAGAATGGCTGAAAAAAGTCCTGTGTTGGGAAGACCATGCAAACTTCCACCATGAGGTCACTGTCTCCACACTTATGACCCAACTCCATCTTAACCATGTCTGAGCAGTTTTGGAATGTAGCCATTAACAACACCCGTTCAGTTTAATATCAGTTTTATTGGCATTGTGCATTCTCCCTTAACTCCTGTGCATTGCACTATTGCATCGAATTGCTACTGATATTTTAAGCCCATAAGTTGTGTGGATCTGCAGGTTCAAACTGAAGTCACATTTGAGTAACATCTACTGAGGCAGCATTAGCACATTCTGTGGTGAAGCGGGTTTGTTCACAGGAGGCAAGGTTTCGAACCCATCCTTCTCCTCTGCTATTCGCTACGTGCGTTTTGACAGACTGAGGCGGTGCTGATGCAGTCATCTTTATTAATATTCCATAAAACATGACCACACTTGCTCTGCATATTCATGTTAAAGTTGTGCAGAACAAAGGGCAGCAAAAATTCAGTGGAACTCAGTTTTACAGCACCATCAAACAGTGGACCTGAGGAACAAATCACACCAAAGTAATCAACAACTTGCTGTGTCAAAACAAACTCATCATACTACAGGGCTTAGTGTCGTAATCCTTCACGTCTGAGTCACGTTACAGGGTGCAGATGAACCCAACCATCCAACGATTATCCTGTACCTGTCAGATCCCTTTTCCAAATGGGACCTGCATATCACTTTGTTCCTGTTTCATTTAAAACACACTGATATCTGCTAACTGCATCCCCCCTTGCCCTGACCCCACCCCACCCCATTCCAGAATGCTCTGCAGAAGTCTGTCTAGCTGGTTATGGAGACCATGTTGTTTGGACTCAGGATCTCGATCCAGTAACCATCTGGGTCCTGTATGAATGCCAAACCTTTCATTTTACCTATAGTGGACAGAAAACAGGTCTGAGCACAGTTCTGAAGCATTTTCCAAACATAAAAATAAAACCTCTCCCAGCTGCACTGAAAACAAATACAAACCGACATCACAAACATTTCAACAGACAATGCAGACAAAGTGTGCTCTCTGGTGATTTTTTTTTTTTGTTTTGTTTTTACAAATATACTTTTATATTGTCAATATCTGGATCCACTTACATCCAGGCACAAGCATACCAGTTTGGTCCTGAACTGGGACCTTTATAAAATGACTATCAGCTACTTCTATAATGTTCTCAAATATTCTTAAATGATAAAAGGAAACTCATGACTTCTTTCTGGTAAACAAGCCTTACACATACTGTCAGAGCACATTCAGTGGACAAGCAGAAAAACAAAAGCTCTATTTATACCATCATCGGGCTTCTTGACAAAAGTGACTCCTTGCTCTTCGAAGAGCTTGCAGGCTGCATACACATCAGGCACAGCAATGCCAATATGTCCTGAGATACAAAGTGCACAGTTTGCCTGTCAGAACCAGAACTGGACAGACCAGAGAAATACAACAGGGGGTAGGAGGGACCTGACTACCAAAATCCTTCTATATGTTACAAAAACTGGTCACGTTACCCAGTCTTTCTATAACTTAGTATATAAAGTCTGTACTGCTGTACACTTTCTTACTGACATATCAGAATAAAAAATGACTAAACAATAATTCCACTGTGAATGTAGAATTCATGAGGAAAACCACAAGAGATTTAGTCTCAGATTACAAAGGGCTGAACTGTATGACAGATAGAGCAGAAAATGTGACTTACCAAAACCTCGGGGGTCAGAGTTGCCATTGTGGTAGGACTGGCTGTCGTCAGACTCTGAGCCCCAGTTACTATGGGGGGACAGACAGTCAGGGCCCGACACTTGCATTTGTACAGCAGATTATTAGTCCAGTGCGTTCTTCATTAATTTCCAATCCTGTTGTGTTCCCAGGTGCCTCTGATACTGCTAGCAGTGTCTGCTCCCTCCTACAAACCTGCATTCTGTATAGGAGAGCTAGCCCTTAAACTAAGAATGTCTTAATGCCCGGATGCTGCCATGCTGCTGAGTACCATGAACAATCAGAGGAATATTCAGCATCCTGGCCAAGCAACAGAACCTCCCCCTACCCTCTATTTGGTTGGATAAGGTCAATTTATGGCAAAGCAACAGGTTATCAGGGCAAAATCCACAAACAACAAGAAAGGTGATCAAAGCCAACAAACCTGATCTCAAAGTGAAAACCCTAACCTGCTGAGTGAGGAAGCCTTGTACCACATTATTAAACTGAGGAGTGTGATAGGACAGGGCCTGGGTCCATGCAAAACTGTAAAGGTACATTCAGTCAGAGCTAAGAAAACTCCTCACAGGGCAGCCAACGTGTTTGCATGTGGCACACTCACTGGGTGAGCTCAATAGTGGCTCGGCGGGAGAAAGTCCAGGCAGTCCTCTCCTTCACGTCCACTGGTATCTCCTTCTTGTCCTCATAGCCCAGAAAGTATAGGGAGAAGCGCATTGAAGGGAAGTCAAACTTCTGCAGCAAGCTGGAGCCAGAGAGGTGATCGATCAGGCCACATGGGGGTCAGGACAGAGGTGTAGCAGGGATGGAAAGGTGTGCAAGGCAGAACCAATCCACTTTAGGTTACATAATCCCAGTGGTCAGTTACCATTGCATAATGACATTACAGTTATGGAGCCAATCAAATTCATTTTAATGTAGCTCACAGTACACAGAGAGCAGAACGGCAGGGATGGTGATACTTACGTCATACCCAGGATGCGGGTGTAAAAATCCAGGGATTTCACCGGGTCTTTCACCCTCAGCATGGTTTGCTGCATCATGAAGTCCTGAAAAACCAGAAGCCAACATGAGAAAATTGCCTTTGGCCAAGTTCAATAATTATTCCCACCCTTGCTTTTCCAACTGACACGAGGTTTAACGACGAGAAAAATTACAAATGTAACTGACAAATATGGGGCCGCACTATTGGTTACAGTAATTTTTAAGATGCATTCGAAAAGTCAGCTCTTTGCTTCTACATTTTATTTACCTCTTAACAGGGGTCATTTTACTAAACACATCCATGTCCAATGTCCATGATCAACATTTTTACAAATTAATTTTGTAGCACTTTCACAATTTCTTCCTGAGCAGAGCTGTGGCAGAAAGCTTCTGGTGACTTTTAAGAGCCAAGTTAAGAGTAATTTCTTGGCTTTGTGTGTAATGCGCTGTGCCTGTCCATTTCGTTGTTTCTTGGTGGCGTGGCTCGAATAATGAAGTGTGTTGTGAAGTTTGTGTTAGATTTGAACATATTTATACTTATACTTTGTTGAAATAATTAGTAATGATGTTTGTTTGTGATTGCCGGTGAACTCTATAAAAACGGTACAATACATTACCGTTAATGACTTGGAAGAGGAAGTTTTTTTTATACGTTTTGATTTGCTTTGAAAATAGTTCGATCGTTAACGGTTGGTCTCGTGAGTCAGACGTTATTTTTGGTCGCGTGAAATAAAAGAAACAAAAACAGTCTTTATGTTTGAAATAGTTTGACTTCAAAGTGTTTTTAAATATTGGCCGTTAGAACATCTGATTAAAGGAAAATGTAGGGTAAGGAGCAACCGTTTTTACAATGCGTTATCTCGTTTTACTTAAAATTTTAAGTAATTTTATTACAATTGGTCCATTTTTAAAACATGTACTCTTAACAGAATACAAATGAACACTAGTAACGTCATCCTGCCGAGACACAAGTAATCTCCGTTGTTTCTAAGTGCTACAAGGGCTTTTCTGTAAAGTGTCCTGACTGCCCATTGGAGTGAATCTTTCCAAAGGGACCACTTGTCTTCCGCAATACGTTTTTCTTCCCCTCTCTGGACTATGAATATCTATTCCGAATAATTCATTGTCTCTACGACAGAAACAGTCACAGACATGTCTCAAAAACATCATACCGAGTAGCTGAATACAATACAAACGTTTCTTAAGTTTATAAAGCATACTTGTTTTAGTAAATACTCTCCACGTGACACGCCTAGTAAACTGCTATTAATGCATCGCAGACGTAACAGCGCTGCGGCATTTACTTTATTACGCGAGTACTACACTGTACTTCTGCAAGACGGTGTCGTTTTTATTAGGATTTATAGCTCTTACAAAACTTCTTTTTTTTCTGTTTCATAACACGTTAATCGGGTCGAAAACTTCCTCGGTGAGCATTCACCTATTACGTAATACAAATTGCAGTAGTAAGTTAATTCTGGTGCCCACGGATCTTACCTTGGTAATTGCATTTCCGTCTTTACACGCTGCCTCTACGGCTTCATTGGAGAGGCCCTGATCGGTCATTTTGTTGCTAAAGGTCCGAATTACAAGACACAGACTGTATGCTTTCGCGGACCACGCAGTCTAGCCCTGTGCGATCGCTGCCCCGACCAAAGGGGCCAATCACAGGACGAGTTTGAAGTCTCGCAGCCGCAACAGACTCACCGTGGATTCGTGTCGTGACGTCACCGTCTGCGCAGCGCAGCCACAGTACCGCAGAGCTGCGTTTTGACGTTTGTCGTCACCCACTGCGCGGTTCGCAGCTGCAGTTTAAGCGCTCTTTAAGGGCGTCGACATAGATGTAATGCGATATAATGCAGCTATAATGCGATATAACATCCCCAAGGACGTCAAGTCTCACAACTGCTCGTAACAATTAGTTGGCTACTTTTGTTCTCTCTGAAGTACAGTGAAAACTTTCAGTTATAAAATTATAAACCGATTAAATTAAAAACTGCAAGTAAATATGGCATTTTCGGGAATAGTAATAAATTTATGGGCCAATTCAAACGTGCAGATACTTTTACCTTAAGAAATAAAATGCAATACGCCTATCAATTAGAAAAATAAATATTACTATTACATTTAAAATTATAACTCATATGTATTTCCCAAATATTCTCATTCAAAGTAATCGCGACCTGCTCTTTATAGACTACATAAACACCTTTTATTTTTTATTTTTAGATAGATGCACTAATCGTTAATGTAAGAATATAGCGCACAGAAGTAGCCGAAATTCAATGGAGAAAAAATCTAATTATTCCTCCTCCCATGTGACGATAAAGGGAATCATGTTTATGGCCAAGTATGTTTGTCACATAGAAGGAATTGGTGTTCTGCCTTAAACCCATTCCCCTGGGGGGAGCAGTGAGTAGCCACATGGCACCCGGGGAGCTAGCGCTGACTGTCTTGCTCAGGAGCATATCTGGCTGGGGTGGGATTTGAACCAGGGACCAGGAAACTCCCAGGTTTCTACCTCTTAGTCTGATGTGCTACCCATTGTGCTACACATACAGAATAATATAAACTGTACACATACTAAATACAATAAACTATCAAGAATACAAAACAGAAAACCAATACACATCAGTGCTTATGGATCACAATCCTTTAGAGTTGTGTGGCCATGCATGTCGCCAACACACACACACACACACACACACACACACACACACACACACACACACACACACACCCCTGCAGGTATGCGGCAAGTGTTACCCACTGCGCCAACGATACAGTATTGAGATTTTGCATTAGATGACATAACTGCGCTAGATGGCAGTACGTTTGTTTAGGAACCAACTTTAAGATCCGTGGTTCAATAGACTCGGCACACCGGTGAAGATGCGTGGAGTTTCGGGAAAATAAGGCCTGTTTTATGGTAATTAGGAGGTTTTTAATGCCACTGTAACCTATTTCGAGCCGCGTGCCAATGAAGGCTGTATTGAACCCCTTTCACGTCTACGAATATTTAACAGATGTGATATACATATATACATGCTGAAGTCGCGTAGTGGTGAAAGCGACTGCATCAGATTACGTAGAAGATGTGACCTTTATTACTCACTTTATCAGGACAAGATTAAGGGGACATTGTGAAATAGACGGTGGGGTTCGCTTAAAATTGTTTCCAGTTGGACAGATGGGAAAATACTATGATTCGTTATATAATAAGTTAATAAAGAGGTACGATAAATTTGACCTGAAATGTCTAGCGACATTAACTATAACATATAATTTCAAGAAAATTAAGTAAATTATTTCTAAAGTGCATTGTTTAGTAGTTCACATAAATAATAATCTATGAATTACAATTCCTTCTCTAGTTCTAGTTTAAAAATGGTCTTAAGGTAAAAATGGACTCCTTGAAAATCGTTTTCTATATTTTGAAGGAGTCCCTTAAATAAATACTTTAGTGCATTACGTACAGGATTTTCCAACTTTCAACTGCTTCAACGTAACCGTAAAAATCATTTGGACATTTTGCAATTATTAGCTATTACTTTATCTATATTAGATAATATCTAAATAAACTATTTACAAAAACGTAGTTTTTAATTATTTGAAATAATTACTGTTGCAGTGTAGTTACAGTTTTTAAAAAACTTGTAAACGACGTGCCTCATGCCAGTAATTTACTATATACTTCAAAATTGTACGCTTTTTCGCCAGTTTGTCATATGTGTGTAGTCTATGTTATGAAAATATTTAGTTTTACAATAATGTTAATATTTTATCTTCACAGGTGAAGTAATCTTGGTCGATCTATTGATTAAACCAATGTTATAAAGGGAAACGTTTTAAAAATTGACAGACTAAATTTACCTGAGATTAAATCAATCACAAGCCAGTGTGGACTGCTGTTTGAGTACTGTTCACTAACATCCATTAACTGATTACATTTATCTATACGTGTGCACACAAAAACTGATTACTGTGTTGCGTTGACGCAATTTTAAACAAAAAATACCATAGGGGTGACGTTTAACGGGGCCATCCAGTCGTTAGATAAATGGCACTGTTCGGAGATACTACTATTACTTTTGTCGATGCTGCAACTTTTAATCAGAGCAACACAGGCGGCTTCAAAAAACAATTGTGCCGGCACGTAACAATAGCCACGTGACAACGCACAAACAATGGGAATCTAAGGGCAACCGGGACGATCAAGTAGGACTATGGAACATAGGGATTGGTTACCACGTAAATCTTTCTGTTTGATGGACAAAAGGGTGAGTGTTGGTGCGCGTGCGTAGCCAGAGAGCACTGCGGAGGGCGAGTGTAAAGCAATACTGTACGGTCGGAGGAGCGCTCGTGCCTTACGCAATACTGTACGGTCGGAGGAGCGCTCGTGCCTTACGCAATACTGTACTGTCGGAGGAGCGCTCGTGCCTTACGCATTTCGGGACTCCGTTTATTTACGCTGACGCGCGTTGCACGGCATACTTGACATTCGTTAATGTATTTATTTGAACCCAAATCGCACGAGCGGATACCGTACAAGTGCCTGAAATGGTGGTCGAGCCGCTTTGAATTGTCGGTGTCAAAACTCATATCGTCACGATGTTTGCCGGCGGCACGACCGAGCACGGCAGACTGCCGGCCGAGGACAGAGGTATGCACCGTAGATTTCTCTCCTTCATTTACTACCAAGCGGTGCGAGACCTCAGGCCGGTGTGGAAACTGGAGGACATGCGGACTATGGAAACCGTGTACTGGGACAGGCAGCACCGACCGAGAACCTACACTCCGTCGGAGGCTCTGCTTTACGCCATCGTGCACGACCACCAAGCGTATGCCCAGTATCTGCTGAACCACTACTCCGAAGAGGCGCTAGCCATGCCAAGTAAGTACATCTGCAGCTGTCCCGCTTCGGCTCCGCACTTGGCCATGGCTGTTAGATACGAGCGGAAAGACATACTAGAGATCATCCTGAGAGCCGTGCACAGGGTTCCCAGCCTCCGGTCCTGCTTGCGTCGCGGCGAATGCTTCAGCTTGGAGGACGGTAAAACACCTTTGCACCTCGCCTGCGACCTCCTGCACTTGGAGATGATCACGATGCTACTGGGCAACGGCGCCTCGCCGCACACCGAGGACCACAGCGGCATGACGCCGGTGGATCTTCTGCTCAAAAAACTGTGGGGGAGCGAGGAGAACTCGGGTGTGAAGAGGCTGTGCCTGGACAACGTACTCCTGTTCATGCCCCAAGTGAAGTTCAGTATGAAGCGCTCGCTCGAGGAGAACCCTGTAGGTTGGACAAAGGTTCTGGGTGAGGACACGTTCAGCTACCTTATCGGGAAATCGCCGGGATCTCTGCTGCTCGTAGCTATGCAAAAAATTCTGCAGCTGCTGCCGCCGGAAAACTTTCCGAAGAGCCTGGAAGACCTCTCTATTCCGACGTCTCTGAAGCGACTGCCGGTCTTGTACCCGGTCCTCAATACTGACCGTCAATAAGGGCTGGATATTGCACGTGCTTTAACGAAAAAAAGTAAACTAATAATTTTAAGTGCATTTATTTATTGGTACGCATGTTTGCTTCAAGCATGATATGAAGCATTTTAACATGGTAGGCTCATTTTACAATGTTCAATTAAAGCAATGTTTTAATACACATGGCCATTACAACGGGATTCAAAATATTGTTCCAGTGCACGTCTTTTAAAAGGACCTGTATTTAAATGATTAGACTCGGGACTGGATCTGGACATTTTTCATTATATATAACAACTGTGCCTACATGTACCACGGTCCTCTTCAAAAGAGAAAAGCATTGTTGGTTCTTTACTTGAAAGATTTGGGAAGTACGAAGTACACTGTGTGCAACACGAATATTGTATTGAAGTCCATTACGGTCTTGTAGAGTTTTGCACTAACCTTGGCAGAATGCATGACAAAGTCTAAAACAGGTCAGCTGAAGCCCCCAAGGCTCTGCTTACAAAGCGAGAGCAGACAGTGTATTCAGATGTTCAGGCTGACATGATGGTGTGAAATGTTCTCACTTTCTCCTCTGCTGTAATACGTGGCTTAGGAACGCTCCTTCATTGTATGCAACACAAAGTTTAACACAAATGTGTAGCCCTTTGAACTAAACAGACTGTCCGTTGTCTGTTGTGAGGTTAAAATACCCAAGATCACGGCAATGTTACCAATCAGTAAAATGGTTGATTAAACTAACTGTTTTTATTTAAAGCCCAAAGTATGGCTCTTTTCAGAATTATGACTGTCTTTAATCAAGAAAGGTCAAGATGAGTAAGGAGTATCTTTTTATTACAGCTCTACAACATAAAACGGTTAAATTCATGGCTCAATCCCATAGTAACAAGACTGTGTGTATCATGGTATCATAGGTTAAGGTCAGGACACTGCACCTACAAAAGCACGGCAATGAGTGTTGCAGCCAGGTTCTTCTGGGGGTCAAACATCCCCGAGTCCATCAAGCAGAACTTGTAGGTGCTTCGTTTGTTCGGAGAAAGACGGTGAACAGTCTCTTCTCGCGTGTCTACCCCATCCACAAAGAACTGTACAATCCTGAGAACTGCTGGGTGCACCTCTAGGAGATACTGGGTGGGGAGTTCAGAGGGACTATTACTACATCAAAGAGCTGACTGAGA